>JAOXNN020000052.1:919621-1016488 GCA_028571205.2 Hydropsyche betteni | reverse complement strand
AAAACGATAAAATGTGGAAACCCGATTGTGTGAACCCGAAATGTGTACCCGATTTGAATATTTAATATTTAATTAATGAAATTAAAATAGTTCATTTGTTATTTGTTTCTGACATATAGGCTACCCGATGATTTGAATATATTTAATATTTAATTAATAAAACCAGTTCATTTATTATTGTTACAATTATGACGTATAGGCAAAGTCAATCCAGGTAGTAGATAATAGGTAAATATCATATTATAGATGTTAACTGTATACGCATATAAAGACCATATTCGCGAAAAAGTCGGAAGCGTCATCGAATAGATACACAGATATACATACACACAGACACGCAGATATCCGCTATAATATATGTGGGATTTTCGTAATATAATCGATTCACAATAATCCGAAATCAAACAAAATCAATATTGATTAAAAAAATTTGAAATTAAAATAGCGATCACAGATTTTGTTTTTATTAAACTGATCTCATCTCCTTGTAACTGAAAAGTTGATTGATTGAATTTATCATATAGATCTGGCAAATAAGCTATATCGCATTTAAAATTTATTATATTCTCCCTCATTGAATCATTTTTATTTTCAAAAACTCTATGACGAGGACATTGTTTTCAAAAACGATTTAAACAAGAATCTTTTGACAGCCAACGTACTTCTTTGTGTAGTTTTCATGTGTAGTCGTTGCCATTTTCAATACAAAGTTGGGCGAACAATCTATCGTTGAGTGCATGACTTCTTAAATAATTAACTGATTTAATTACTAATTGTAATGAACGATGCAGGCGATCAAACATGCGGTTACACCCTTTCATTGGTGGAGCTACTTTCTAATCAGTTAAGTCACTGATTCGATAATCTTTAATAAAAAAACTAAAAGTCAAATTGCGCAAATATTATAAAAGTTATTTGATTGATTTGATCACAAATAAAGACCGGCCACGTACGCCACTGGTATTGTCGTGATCGTACCGCGGACCAACGGCGTTCCTGAATTTTGATTAATAACGCACTGTCGTCTCAGCGAAATTAGATAGATCAATAATAAAACGAAAAAATAAGCGCAATACTTTACATGAATACCGCTGATAAATTTTATATGCTCGATCCATTTCGCATTCCAATCAAATCAATTTGCCGCCGAAAACAAACAAAAAAAAAATCAATGCGCGTGCTCACTAATATAGCATAATAAATTAAGCATAATGCTCTGTACATCGTTGTGTTTACAAAAATATGTATTCAACTCGCAAAACGTGCTCGAATTGATTATTTTCCCTTTTGTGCCGTTTTCTAAACGTTCATAATGATGTTTTTTCGCTACCATTGTAGTCAGTTGCTTTTTTTTCGTGTCGTATCTCTTTTGCCACATTAGAGAGCTCTGGTCATTTTTAACAAAGCATGTTTGACAACATGTTCCACTTGGGGATGCGCAATATCCGAGTTGTCTTGTTCAGGTACGAAAATTCGACAGTGCTTCGAAATGTTTATGTCCTGCACTGAAATTCGATTAAATTAAAAAATTTATCAAACATATAATAAAGAGAAAAATTTATTCATAAAAAAATACACATAATCTAAATATTAAATTATGTTTTGACTATTACACAATTTTTTTTTTCGAAATATCATTGATAATGATTCTCAAAAAATATACATATTTTCAACTAAAATAAAATTATAAAATACGCTGAGTATTAAATCATAATTTCATGAATCCATTATTCGAGTCGAACATAATGATGCGATTTTAACATTGATTTCGCAGCGCTTTCGTTTGCAACCGCCAAGTATCGGGGTTGGGGGGATGTTGGAGTCATTTCGCCAGTATGATGAATTACATGTCATTACAATCCACAAAAGAAAAATGTGGGGGCCCCGTGGACAATGCGGAGCCCCCGCGGCGCCTACGCCCCCCGACGTCCCCACATTTTGCCAAATTCCATGAAATGAAGATGCCACCAGCAAAACGCGCGTCCGTCTGTCCACGCGTGTCCTCACTCTTGACATGGACGATCGCTTTCAAAAGTCCTTTTTATATTTTAGAAATTTTACAATGATTTTAAATTGTTAAGGGTTAAATTTGGACTCAGATTTCTTAGCATTATTATCAAATAGAGCCTTGCTTAAATTTTCCTTGGCTTGATTTTTTTTTTTAATACAAAGTAAATACATTTTTGATACAATTTTCACAGAGGGAATTCCAAAAATAATAAATAATATAATTATATTTATTTACTGATTAAATCACTACCATTTAAATTCACAAAAACTCAATTTGTAGATTGAAAATATAGCTGTTTTTTTAATATCAAATGTCATACTTTATTTTTTTGGAAGTGTAAAATTGACGCGTTTTAAAACAGAAAACTTCGTAGCCGTCATTATCTCGATTCCCAGCGTACCTGTGTCCATATAATAAATATACAACATATATGAAAAATCCTGTCACATGGACAAAGGACTCGCATTTCCGGGAACACCCTCCTGTGACTAATGGCCAGCGCACGGTTTGCAAACCGATAACTACAACTGTTTTGCGCAATGCTGCAGTCAACCATTGTAGACAATTATCAACAATGGATATATTTTAAGTGATTTATCCATAATAGGCAAATTGTAAAATTTGCTATGATCCCTTGTTTTACAATAAACTCAATTTAAATTCATGTATGGCAACTTCGATATCTACGGTGAAATTTTTATATCAAATTTCAATATGATGTAATGGTAAAGATTTTCACATATACATCGAACTAATGAAAACATATCAATAGATTCGATTTTCATGCAATCAAATTCTACGAAACGTCTCTATGTCCACAATGAATTATTACAAGTCCTTCGCCATTATTTTTTTTTTCTCAAAGAAACTGGCCCTCTTTTGTTGTTCGTACAAGACGACAACAGACATAACATGTGTCCACGGTTGCACGCTGTTGCGGGTGGTCACCGCAAAACTGCACCTTTCTAACATTGTGCATTGTGCATTTCTCAGTATCGATCGTGTATTTTACCAATACCGAACGTGCATATGTGTTTAAGAGATGCTTAGAAAATCTTCGGTGACAATCGCACTGCACTACGGTTGCAAAAAAATACGACCATGATGAATAGCATCAGTCGAAAAGTCTCACGCCAAGCGAACGTGAGAGGAAATGTTACTTTCTACTGTTATAAGTCAAATTTTTATTTTTGTCCGTTCTTTCGTCACATTTACAAATGACTTTTGGAACTATCTAATGTATTGTATACTTCAATGTCTTCGATAATAAATAAACAACGAAAATATTCGCCATATCAACAATTGAGTTCGGTGCTACAATTGTATAACACAATCGTTACGAAATCATCAATTCCGACTGGGATCAATCAATCTTTCGACTTTTATACCATAAGAGGTACTCGAGATTGATTCGGATTCCTAGCGAGATTCGTTTGTCTCGTAAATTCGAATTATTAATACGTGGTGTGCGCGCAAAACGCTTAGGAATTCGCACGCGCGCAAATGTCACGTATTCGGACTATGCCAGAGTCGGATATACGGGTGTTCGCATTCTTCGGCGCACACTGTGCACACAATATTATATCTACGGGGTGTCCTGAAACTCTGAAGCTGATGATTAAATTCAATTCATCATCATCAACATGTACAGCTTATATGATGAAAAAATGGGATAAAAAATTGGAAATTTCATATTTTCACACTAATTAATTGAAAAAATAAAATTGAAATCATTAACGCGTGATTAAATCTATTATGTATTAACTAGATTAGATAATGTGTTGTTTAGTTTCAGTTATTAGTGTATTCGACATGCTAAATAGTTTATTGTTCTAGTAAAAAATTTACGAATTTAATTAATAGAAATTTATAATATATCGTGCTTATAATGTGTCCGGCCAGTTTATTAATATGACGGAGCTCGAACGGTGGTGTAAAATTGGATCATTGCTCACGCTTTGGATTAAGAGACAGAAATTAGTCATAAGTAGATTATTTTGTGTCCGTAAATAGTATGTTGACATGTTGAGTTCGATAAAGATGTTATAGTAAAATTTAAATGATTTCAATTTTTATCACACTCTGAAATTACAAATTCGATCGTGATATAATAGTCGAATATTTATGGAAAGACGTTCGAATCAATTTTATGTAATGTAATCATTTCAAGCTAACAAAATAAATATTAAACGTTTTTACCATTAAATTTTCAATAAAATCCGTAACAAGTCAATCTTAATTTACATAAGTATGCAAAATTCAAAAATCAACTTCGTATCGATCGTTTCACCCATACGAAATCAAGAGAATATTATTCGATCGACATTCTTTTCTCTCGCAGCATCCAATAAATTAAAATCGAAGCTCATTTATTCGAAAAGATCGAATCCACATAATTCATTCACAAATATTCCCGATAAAAAATCTATTACTTCGAAAAAACAGATTCCTATCCTACCCAAGCAATTTCTCACGTTTGACGATTAGCGAGTGATTCTACATTAATCGATCATCTGAAATTACTCAAAACAAATATGCGCACAAATTCCACGAACGAAAACAACATTCCGGACAAGCTTTCGGAACTGAAAAACGTTCACTAATTGAGCGTCAATCTCGAATCTTTAGAAAAAAATGAACGTGTGTTGGTTTCAGGACAAAAAGCAATCGGGGTCCCTTTCGGGAGTCTCTCACAGGAGGTCCTTCAGTGTACTAAGACGACAAACTACTAAATTATTGTCGAGCCACATTGTGTGGCTCGTTCGGTCCACATTTGTTGGTCAGGTCGATTTGAATACAAACAGTCGTTGCGAAATGATGTTTTATGACTTTATTCGGCCGCACGCTCTGGCCCAACAAAAGGAACTCATGTGTATTGTGTATTTTATTTATTTATTATGTCCGTGGACAAATATTGATGTCTGCTTCGTCTTCATCGAAATAGAACGATACGAGACTATTGTCATTTTTTATCGTGAATTTTTTGCTCGTCGATACGGTATACGCTTGATTTTTCGGACTGAATGTTATGTATTTATAATTTACAATAATATATTATACGAGAGTATGATTTTGATATTTTTCATATAACTATTTCAAAAAATTATATTTGTTAGAACGATTAACTGAGTGTTCACTGTATTTCTTATACCGCAATGCATTCCATAGAACAAAATATGACTGACGGCTGTTTTGCATGAAAAATGCATATACGTAATATATGAAATTTAAATTTCGAAAGCATTCTTGTTTTTGTGCTTGCTCAAAGCGACCGTCCAGTCCGAATGATACGTTTATTATATTTTCAGATCGACCGACTTTCAGACGACGTTTTGACAGCAAGTTTCTATTGTGCACATATGTTATTTCATGCGAAAGGTATTCACGAATACAAACATCATCATGTATCAAAGGGAAAAAAGCCAAAGTTTACCATATTCAATTTGGTGAGTTTTTTTTTTTTATAGAAACACATTCGAAATATAATATTTTAAATGTTCACCGATACTATTGAGTCATTTCCGAATGAATAGCCAAACTTTTAATGCCGCCCAATAAATATTCGCACGTTTTCGGAGCATTCTCGACACAATTTATTGTGTTTTTTCACGTATCTCCCATTGATATTTCTTTCGATCATTGAATAAACATCATCACGCATATGTGTGGATGTGAAATAAAATGAAAAAAAAACACGTGTGTGTCGATGATGGTTGTTGAATGATGTGGTGTTTATGAATGAGGTGGTGCTTGCGTGGGCGGGCGACCGACCGGACCGAATACAACACGCAACGACTTAATAAATGATAACGTTCGGTGTTTCGGTGGAAACGAAAATAAAACGAAACGAAAAAAGGAGTCATTACAAATATAAAATAAAAGGCTCCAATGACCCCGAAGGGCGAATGGGTCTCCAGTGTTAACAAAGGATTAACAGGCCCGTCGAGATAGCGTTAATTTGAGCAGCCTAATGAAAACTGAACGAATTGTGAAAATTTTAATTCATCCGCTACGCTGTTGTTGATTTGTTTGAGGAAAATCAATCGCGTGGGATATCTGAGGTAGCTGCTTGTTTAGTTTATTCGTGTGCCCATTGAAAAATATCAAATTTCAAAATGATGCGTGTAAGTGTGTGTACTTACGTTTAATGTCCGCGATAACGATTCACAGAATGTTATTTTTTCTTTTGAAAGGGATACTAAATTGATATTATGGCGTTCTTTATGGTTGTTAAAAATACGGAGTTGACGTATATATTTTTGTATCATATTACGATGAATAATTTCAATTTTATATCATTAAATTTAATTTTTGAACATTTCAGTTAATTGGGAGTCGATCGTTTACAGCACCATTTACGATTATATAATAGTTATAAACCACATAAAATATAAACTTTCACTCGTTCCCCTTTACGGATGCATTCGACATTGTCCCACAGCGTCTACCAATATATCATATCCCACCAATTGGTCATTCGAAAAGGTTTTCTCGATAAATTTAACGTGGTTAACATAGGGACCCATAAAAAAGATGTCCTGATCGTTAGATTATATTCGAACGAGCCACCCTATTATAATTTTTCACTTGCTTCGACCAATCATCCCAATAACACCTACATCTATTTATCCAGTCGAAGAATATGCGCAGGAAGCTTGGATTAGGTATTTTTCCGGGTATAATCTAGAATATTTTTATAAATAAATTTTTATTTCGATATGGTAATCGTAAAGAGTCCCGTCCTCCGCGTCCATTCCAGGAGATTCATATTTTAGGACACGTCACGTATTTATCAAACCCCGTGGCGACAGAATTATTAGACATCTGCGTCGATGCATTATTTATAATATTTTTCATTCTCGCGATATTTCATTTGTTCGAATTTATGATATTTTTAAACGGTGGGACCCCGCGAAGATCTATACTGTTTTATTTTTTTGTTCGATAAATCGCAAATGAATCACTCGTTTATGCAAACATATTTGAAGTTAAATTAATTATGTTGTACAAGTTTTGATCCCGAAGTTGTGTATCGTTTTAATTTTTACCGAAATTATTAATTTGATCAATAAAGTCAAAACAGAGAATTATTCAGCGTGCTAACATGAATTTAATACAAATGTTTAAATTTATTCAAATGTAAAAGGGTATTGATATTTTGACTTCGGTTTTGAAAAATGATATCATTTTTAAATGTCTGCTATAGAAGTTCGCAAATGTTTCAATATTAATTGAATTCGATTTGTGAAATACTTTGTTAGAAAAATATCAATAACGGCCATTTTTTCATACTGTGAGAATATGATAAAAGCACATTCCATCATCATAGTATTATTCGTGAATTTCATTCGAACGATAAATGTATACGAACTTGAATGTACTTTATATATTCATAATACGTTATAATAGCATAATATAATAGTAGTATAGTGGTCTTATCGAGGTGCCCCACTGTGACAGGAATTTTTCGAGGACCCCAGAGACCACGGTCCGATCCGAAAATGTCCGGAAAAAATGACCGAGATACCATCACCACTTACTTTTTTTTGTTAAAGATATTTTTTTGCAGCAGCTTTTAATATTTTCGCAAAAATAGACGTTGATCAACAGAAATTTCAAATCCTTTTTAGAACAGCTGTGACATAACATATAGAATTTTTCGTTATGTTAAATAACAATTTTCTCTATAATCAAAATGTTTAACTCTTTGAAAATTTATAGATAAAAATCGTATTTAAAATATCGATATTTATGAAAGTGGAATTCTAAAATTCATAAATAAAATGCAACTTATTTTATTATAGTCATTATTATCATCATTTTACATACGTACACATTGCGTAAATATAAAATACATTTCATATATTTATATAAATGGCATTCTGTTTTGAGTGCAGATAAATCTTATGTCC
Organism: Hydropsyche betteni; assembly: GCA_028571205.2. Taxonomy (NCBI): domain Eukaryota; kingdom Metazoa; phylum Arthropoda; class Insecta; order Trichoptera; family Hydropsychidae; genus Hydropsyche; species Hydropsyche betteni. The sequence continues at coordinate 1,008,565 of JAOXNN020000052.1, read as the reverse complement.
CCCACTAGGGGTCTCACGATCCGGCCCGAGCCTCCTATGCCTTATTACGCTACAGTCAGAGCTTCTCAAATTGTGTGTCGCAATCAATTTGGAGCTATATTAAATGATATTTTAATATTTCAGAGGAAAAAATCTTGCTTGAAATTTACATTAAATATCAAACAATTACCAAATGAACTTTCGTTAAGTATTATACAATTTATCTGTTTTTTATAAAAGCCAATTGCATAGCTTTGTTAAATTACTAAAGTTAAGAAACACATGATATATTATAGTCAATAGATGGATTTAATTGAGCGTTACTGATTTAACAATGAGACATTTTAGGGAAATATGGTTTCAGAGTAAAAATTAATCAATTAAAGTATTCATATACATTTGATAAAAGTGATATAAAATGGTTACTTCGGTATTTTCAGCAGACTAATTGATAAGAAGATAAGATTGTGCACTCATTAACAAACGAAAATTACTATGAAATTGAAAGACATTTATAAATAAGATTTATTGTTTACTTAATCAATAAAAGGTTGTAAATCTCTGCAGCTATAGTAAGGAGCGAGTCGTACAAAAAGGCATGTATGGCTACACGCGTTTATATACGTTTATTTTTCACCTTATTATACAAACAAACACGATCGTATGTATATTAGGCGATCGAGAGCCGCATTTTGATATATGGCATGAAAAGTGAATAAATTATTGCGATTGAAAAGCGCGCGCTTTCGACTCGGAAGTGGGCCTCGTGGAAATCACGCGAGCCTTTTTTATTCAGCGATGATTTTTCACATCATTTTTTGCTGCACGATGTTGAGATATGTGAAGTTTTCACGATGTTATTTATCAAGGAACCGTGTGAAAAAATATTTTATTCAGCTTCGATTCTCAAAAAAAAATGTATGTTGTGATCATTACAGTTCCTGCGTAGTTTCAATTAATGCATCATATGCACTTTGGTTCTGAATAGTTTAACGAGTTGATAACGATTGAGTTCTTGTTACTTATTTTTATCGTCGTATTAAAAGAGACAGTTGAATAACACCCAGAAAGAGGAACTGGTAACAATATAATGCACGATATGAAAAATGGACACAGGTCGACTTTTAGAAGAATTGAATGAAACGACAATGGGTATATTATCTGGAACGTACCGCTTGCGGGTCGAATTAGTATTCGGAAATATTTATTTAGATAAACCTACACGTGTTCTCATCTGGTTAGAATATTTTTTATTTTCATTTGTCAACTGATTTGTACAACATGCCGTTCACCGAACAAGATGCGACAACGAGCGTGCTTTTCGCGATGACCGCTGATTAATTTTTTAACGTTCTCGTGGAGGAATTGAATATTTGTTTAATTTCGTTATCGTTAGGTGTTCTGCATATTATTTTGATGAGAAATATATTCTTACCGGAACATCAAAATAATTATAAAAATTGAGTGTAATACCTGTTCCTTATTGCGATCAATCATAGTGAGGATGCAGATTTTTTATTTTATTAAATTACTATCCAATAGATTTAGTTTTACATTGAGTCGAACAATTTGAATTTTGAAAATTGATAAAATAAAATAAATGGTGTCAAAAAAATCATGAAAACGAACTAAAATTAGATTGTAACTAAAATTCATTTCTAAAATATGCGATGAATTAAAACAAAATAAAAAGTTTATTTTTTTCAAATAATCATATTTATCGATACGTACCTTAATTATCTTCCAATTAAACGCCATTCTATCGAACGTCTGCTATTTAACAGCTTATTCATTTTAAGTTCATTTTACAAAAAAAAATTGCCACCGACGGATCAATTCAGTATACCCATTCAGTACCCATTCAGTATACTAAACATTCAAATTATATCAAATCTTTAAAAATATCTATGAATAAGAAAAAGCGCACCTAGAAAACACAACGATGAGAATATATGGAAAGAACGCAAACTGCGATTCCACCATCACATGTCAAATATTATAATATACCGATAAAGATTTGTGAAATGTAAAAAAACTTGTATCGTAATTTTTTCCCACTAATTTAATCTCATATATTTGCAACCGCCATAATCTAGGGTAGGCCATTATAATTTTTTTAGAAATTCTCAATTTTTGGACAGAAAAAAATTTTCCTTCATATTCATATAGATAATTATCATCATCATTGTCGTCCCATATTGTGCCCACTGCAGTACGAGCTCTCCCCATCAAATATTGGGGGTCTAGGCTATATACCTTATCCGAAAGTCAACCTCAACGATATATACCATAAGAGCCAATCCGCCCATGCCAGCGGAGGAGGCTCGTTACTGGAAATAAGGTTTATAATCCGATTCACATCCACATCATTTTCCTTCGAAAACAAAACGATCGAACCACATTGCCAATTAACAATCGCTTATTTTCCTCACCATTCCTTTTTCCATAACTAGAACAATTCCCACATCATCGATAAACCACACCACACCTTAAAGAGTTGAGCACCCCTGGACATGGCCGTCGCGTGACCCCAGGGGCGCCTCAAGGAATGCAGGGGGGTCGCATTCTCAGCCGGGCGTTTGGCGCCAACTCTCCTCCACATCTCCAACCACCAACCACCAGCCTTCCTCTCGTCACGGTTTTGTAGCTGTGGCTGTCGTCGAAGCCTTCGTCCTGGTCGGGACTGGCCTCCTGTAGGAATTTACATGGGACCGAATTCCCGGGAGGGTTGAAAAACTCTGCCTGGAAGCGGCGTTGAGGGTATGACAAAATGCGTCTAGTATTTTTGCGCAGGATGCATATTGGGGCTCCGTCCCATGTGATGAATATATAATAATACGGCTTGAATCATAATGATGAAAATCGTTTATTTATATTCTATAAGTTTCAATTTTCGAATATATTATTTAATCATGATTCGTAATGAATATATTTTGATCGAAATTATATTTCTATTTTTTTTACGAATTATTTGAATCGATATCATTTGTCAACATCTGAAAATGTTTTGGTTAAGTTTGAACTAGATTTAATGCACATTTAATCTACATTCAATGTTTTGAAAATAATTTATTTAGATCTCCCGCTTCTTATACTACAAAATTTTATTCCAACCATCTCGAGGTCGCATTTTCATAACACGACAACCCATTTCAACGGCCAGAAAACGAAACACACGTCCATTTTTAAGGCGGGCCACGACATCGAAGGCCTCGAGAGCCCACAGTTGGCGACGCCCTCTTCATCCACATCCAAACACCGTATAAGGGGCTCGCCTAATTTGCTTACAATGAGGCTGAGGCCGCAACTGAGGCGCCACGAACCCCAATACGTGTGCCAGAGCCACCTCGAAAGCCTCCAGAACTGTGCCAGCTATATCCTCGACTAATTTCTTACCATATTATTATAATTGTGACAAATTTCTAGCACGGTCGCCGTAAATATGGGTACGTGCTTGGAATTGTTCGGAAGAGCGTAAACTTGCGAAACATTCGCAATGTGTGCATTCTTTTTATTTTATTAAAAGCAAATATTAAAACTAAGTAGATTATCTTTTCGGTTTGTTAATTAATATAAGCAGTTTACTTTGGCAGTTGAAGTTTCTCGGCGTTGCTTAATTTGGGATTATACCACTTTACTTTGCTCCCCCATGCGAAAGTATCGCGAATGTGTTATATTTAGTGCGTATAGCTAGAACCGACCCTTTGTATTATATAAAGGGTGGTTCACCATTCATTAACCCCTCAGTAGTGTGTTGATTAATTTAGTGCGGCCTTATAACTTTATTACCCGAAATAATAAAATCTTCACGTCGGATGGGCACAATACGTGTCAGATTTTATTTGTTGGCGTCTTTGAGGTTGTCATCAATAGTGGTTTTTTTATGGGTTGAGAGTTTGTAAATAGTCAATACTAAAAAATAAAACAAATAACGAGAAATAATAGTATTTAATTATGCTTTTGTTATTCTATAAATACATAACGGTCTCCCAGAATACGTAAATACACCATAATAATAGTCATTCTTAAAATATTTTATTGATATTGTAAATACTGTGATAACTCATCTAATAAAAAATATAGGAAATTTACAAAGAGAATATTTTTAAATTAAAAAAAATATTGCGACAGACTCAAATGATTTTCGTAACATCATTTTTTTGCAATTTAACATTAGAACAAATAATTTTTCTATTCGTTAAAAATTATAGTACACGTAAAAATTTGAAAAAAATGAGTGAATCTGAAATAAAATTACATTTAAATTTTCCAAAGAATAATAGTAAAAAAAAAGTAACAAACAGGCTAATACCCTTTATTCACTCTTTGTACGATATTAAATAAAATCGTATCATTTATTTATATCTACAGTACTTTTTAAAAGATAAATTGTTGCATTTTTCTACAAAAACTGTGTTGCACATACACAGTGTTTTATTTTGTAAATTCACTTTTGCATTAGGTATAAATTTGCCAACACTTTCCAAACCGTGTTATACTTGAATTTGGGATATGTAATTTAAATAATAGATTTAAATAGCATAAGTAAAAGTAACTAAAAATAAAACAATTTGGTCTATCTAACTATCATTTACTAATTGCATTCGAAAAAATATATACGTATCAAATCTGACATTTAGAAAAATTTGTGTTGTGCCATTTGTGACATTGTTGCTAGTAATAACGGATAATATTTTTTATTCGAAAAAAAAGAGTAATTTTGTTCATTAATTAGATTACCACTAATCTGAAAAATATATTATGTATTTGAAAGCTTTTTATAATAATTTCATAATAGTGTACGAGTGAATTTGTATTTTTTTTTATATACGATAATATTTTGACAATATTTCGTATGTCTCAATTTTACAGGTAGTAAAACTTAACACCACTAAATCACGTCTAAATTTATTCAATAAAATCACTTCACATTCGACCATTACAAGTTTAAAATTTTTGCTGGTCAATAATTACGTATCATTTTTTTCTTTAAATTTAAATTCTTTAATTACATAATCTTAAATTTAAATATATGTATTTATATGATCCAAGTTGCTATTTTAAATCTATGCGTAAAATTTACTCCTTTAATCACTAGGGTTCTATTTAAGATAATATTTATATTTATTTATAATAATATTTATATTTCATACGGATACATCATTCTCATGGCAAAAAATCTTTATACAATCACTTGTTCTCTTTCATATAGTAAATTTTTCATATATAAATTTCACAGTTTAAAAAAAAACTTTATTGTATGTCGTCGTACGTGCGGCCACAGGACGTCACGCCAAAACGCGCACGCAACGTGTTAACACGGTCCACAGTGCGTTCAATAAGTACGATGCCTATCTATAATATTTATATAAAAAAAAAGATAAATCTGTAAACATTGATTTGAAAAACGAAAAAAAAAAACAATCGAACAAACGGAAAACTCATACAAACGCCCTCGTCTACAATTTCAGTTACGCTCATATAATATATATAACAATTGATGAATTGCACATATCATCTATAATTATTACTTATAGGAAATTAAAACTCTATTACAATATTTTTGTATGTATATAAACTTTCGCATATACTCACGCACGCATGCGTGTTCGTTTCGTCGAATCAGAAATTTGTTTAATGTATATTAAACGTAAAAATATACACTCATGCGTATGTGTTTGTGCATATGCGAAAGCATTTTTAAGTACGTATATGTATGTACATATTCTATGTATATTTATATATTTCGACGATCTTGTTTCTCCAATTCCTTATGCGATAGCGCCTTGTATGTTATGTGGTCCAGTAAAAGTTGTAAGGGTTATCGGAGAGGAGATCGACGATCTGAAACAACAAGAATAAACTTTTAATAAGCTTCATAGTTGTAAAAAGCATATAAATTATTTTTTTTTAAATTACGATGTATATGTTTTCTGATAAAACTGAGAATCGACGTTGAAAATCGTTTTATAAACAAGAAAGACTCATTACCGAGTATAAATATTAAAACTTTCAATATTTTCGAAATATCGAAACTATTGCCAAATAAAGTTGCAATATGATAAATTAATTTACTGACTATACATATCGTTCAACTTTAACGACTGCTAAAAACAAGTATGTTCAAAAAAAACAGTTAAACCGTTATTTCATATCAAAAATATCAAACTGAAAATTCTAATTTCACAACAAATTGAAACGTTATATTGTTACGTTGCTTAAAAGAGATCCATCTTTCATACAAAACTCCTTAACAGTTTTATTTTATTATTATCATACATATAATATTCCAAACTGTTGCTCGCCCTTTACAACATAATACGGCGCATTAAATTGTCAAAATATTAATATTTATAAAGTGTAATAAATGGGCGGCAGGTGTCATTTCCTTTTGACCGCCCCTCCCGCCTAGGCCAACTTAACATATATTTAACGTTAACTATTGTGAAGCGGTCAATTTATTGCGGTCGGCCCTGTACACAACGTATAATATAAGGAAAATATATATAAGACGACGTGTATGTGTGTCAACTCGATACACCTGCGCTGAATTACTGCCTGATCTATTGCGGTAAGTGTGCGTTTTATTATAAGCAGTGTAATTGAGAGTGTTTCGAACTTTGCGAAAAATTTATATATGTTGTTGAAGAAATTAGTGTATTATGATAAAACTTAAGAGACGGAAATAAATGAAAAATTAAAGTGAAAGAAATTTATAAAAGAGACAATATCTTTTTTATGATTTTTTTTTTCTAAATTCATAAGAGGCTTTTACAAAATGTACGGATATATGAAAATCGAAATTCATTCCATTCTCGAATGCAATTGTAACAATTGATCTCATACAACTTTCAAATAATCATCCGTTTTAGGGACAATAAACCAATTGAACCAATTCGATTTTAAAAAACAATGAAATTCCTAAAGCCCCATCAACATTTGTCAAACTATCCATAAAAAGATTCTATTGCACAAACCCGCTTCAATAGTCGAATCCGAAACGAAATAGCAAAGTTCATATAGTATTATACGAAACACGGATGACCTCATTCTGGTTCGGCGTGTATTCCAGTTATCTGCGGTCGATTCTCGGAAAACTCGAAATGAATCTGAGAAAAGAGACCTCGTCTGACTGCCTCGATCCCATCCACAAACACACACACGAGGTATTTATTATATTACGTATATAAACGTGTACGTCCTCACGTATGTATATGGTCGTTTTTTTTAACCTTTTCCCGTCCTCGAAGTCTCGCGCGGGAAAAAAGAGCGAAATGAATGGAAATGCGTTTTTTTTGCTCTCTTATACAAACATCGCCACACCAGATGCCCCCTCGGAGGGACGGTCCTCACAAACGAGATTGAATACCTGGTGCTTGAGAGTCACATTTCGTCAGAGATGGTCAAGCGATGTCACATGATTTCGACATGTATAACAGTTCGGATTGTCGATTTTTTCAATTTTTATTCGAGCCGTTACATCAGTGTGCTGTGGTATCCAATTGCTGACCGAACCGTGTATCGCTTAGCTTCGGTGATTGCAAGGAACCGGTGTGGTTGACAAGCTTAAGCCGCTCACTAAATATCTTTGCATAAAATAAATTTAAAAGCTCAATTAATGTATTCATAAAATTCGTTTCGGAATTTTATATACAATAAAAAAAATACTTCTGTTCAAATTAGTAAGAAAATTTTATGCTAATATGGCAGGATTAACAATGCTAATGCAATATTTAGCCTAAACTATTTTTTTATCTTAAATATATCGCCTTAATGACGGACAGAATTATCGATGATAGAAAGTGGGTTTGCATATTCAGTTATTCATTAGTTCATTATAACGCTCGACGTTTTCATTATGCATATTTTTTTCGATGTCACAAATAAACATCTGTCGCTAATAATATATATATATACATTTGCGTCTATAAAAATTGACACTTTTCGCTTTGGCTTGCATTAATTCATCTATCGCATCGCTAAATGGAAATAGGGTCCTTTATGTTCCCCAAGGGGATTCAGCTTTTAAGCGACGGATACGTTGCGACTTCCCATTAAAATATTTCCTAACGACATAAGTAAAAATTAGACAGCGAGGGTGAATACAAACCACTCCCCCTGTTTGCAAATATTAATTATTAAATATTTGAATGACACGCGTCCATTATAAGGAAAAAAACTTTTCCTACATCGTTGAAAATTCGCATTCGTATTGACCGTGGCACTTATAAATGTACTTCAGTGATCGGTACTCAGAAAGAATACACAAAGCTAAACCATTTACATCCATTGTATATTTGAGAAAAAAAACACACACAGTTTTTAATACAGATTTAATACCCCTGGGCGTGCTAATGCCGCCCGCTATCGCCACCTCGGTCCGACATTGACAAATGACACAAGATGCGAGATGTGTCCGTTGAGAGCCCCTGGATTTGCAGTCACAGTCTTATATACCTGGACCACGGCTAATTATTGGCCTCACCTGGCCAACTCTTATCTCCTCCGACACCTCTGAAGAAATTCCCGGACCCCCGCCCGACCACCCCCTCGTTCCAAAAATGCAAGTCCCTAAAAAATTGTTGATTCTATAAAAATTTTGTTCAGAATTTGAATGGATGGTTTCAATATTTTTTATACTCAATCGAACGTGTCATTAGTCAAAGTAAAACGATGTGCAACTCGATTGATGAATGGGTGATGCCTTATTGTTATTCTGGTACTATATGATAAAGGACGGTTTCAATATTAAATTTTATGAGAACTATTGCCCTGAAATAATTATTTAAATACATTGTATGTGTGAACGTGCTGAAACTTAAGAAAAAAATTATGTGTGAGATTGTTGAGAAACGCTGAAATTTTTATTTTGTATTAGTTAGGAGATTCCGAGAATATTCAAGGGAAAGGTGTGTGCGAAGTTGGATTGGCCAATTGATTTAACCAAAGATTTATCACCATGTGACATTTTCTCGTAGGGATTTATCAAAGATAACTTTTTTGTCCGTTCTCTTCCTGCTGATTTGCATGATTTGTAACAAAGAATTCGAAATTAAAAAAAACACGTTAGAATGATTCAAATGTTTTTACCGTTTTATTTACAAATTAAAAAAATAAGAAAGTTAATGTATAGATTCACGCAAAGTTAGTATTATTTACGTATGTACACTTTCAATATATTAAAACGGTCCATTTCTTTTGAAATAATATTAAAACACATAAATATTCAAGAGAATAATTAAAATTCATTACCGTACAAAATAAATAATAAAAGAATGTTTGTACTAAATTCAAAATTTAATTACGGCACACGCCTCGAACAGTATAAAATTTATTATCGGTTCGAATGTTAAGCAACAGTTAAGAGAGGTCAATCGAACGCGAAAACTCGCCACTAACACGATACATTATAATATTGTTAAAATTAACACAGTAGCACATTACAATGGGCGTAATTAAAACAATACGGAATGAAGCCATTTGGACTTAGTGTAATATTGTATATTTATAGTGCATTCTTGCACGATATGAATTTTCCCACTGTATATATTTTTCGCCTAATTGCGTAGTATCGGAAACGTTTCGCGCTCGCATACGGCAATTAAATCGAATTAATTCGAGAAATGAAATTATTGAAAATTACGCATACGTTTTATTGAATTATAATACTGTAATTAACGAACAATATTGTACTTTTTAATTGCTCGAATTTTCATTGTTTCTATCGGCTTAAAGTAGTTCATTATTTTCTTTCACGTGCTCGCTATTTGCATACCGTATCATATTTATTTTCATGATTTTTCCGAGATATGCTAAAATATATAATATATATTTCAATAACTCTATTTATATCCCGCAATTAATTCTTATTTATGCATACAATATTCGGACAACGTTTTTAAAGTATGATCTGATTTCATGTAGTGATTAAACATTAATGAAACGATCCATAACTTTTTAAACACTTAATTTATAATTAAAAAAAGTGGAACACAATAATACAGATATTTGGAAATTTTGATTTCAAAATTATTTTTTAATACTCTGGAAATATTTAGGATATTCAAATTAATTCGATTCAAAGTTTCTTTCGATCAGAATTCGCATTTTCGATATATTCAAACCCAATAAAAAACCACATAAAATTGCGGAAAATCTGCGGAGTCGTAAACTCGCATAACTCGAGAAAACGAAACGACCCTAAGAACAAACGAGAAACGACAAACCTAAAAAGAGACAAAAACGAAATTAAATAAACAAAAAAAAAAAAACGAGCCGAAAGCCTTGAATGAAGCCACACCGGACCGCAGTCAATGAATGAGGAGGACCCCATTAATGAAAAACACACACGGACAACATTTTGTGATAGCGCACAGACGAAAAACTCGTTTTCATTCACGGAACCCAACTCAAGTGAGCTCTCTGATACTAAAAAATACATACTAAAATGTACGTGGATACACTTGAAAAAAAAAATATAAATAAAATGATTATGTGAATGAAAAAAAGGCACCGGACGTTTGAACGAGATCGTTACGTTGTTGCCCGCTCGTTATATCGGTATCCTAGTGTATTTTCGTTCTATTTATTTAATATGTATTTTTTTAGTTCGGTTTTTAATCTGTCGATCGGATACGTTTTATTAATTGCGGGCCGCTAGATAACGTCGCGTCAGAATGAATAACTGACGTTTCGTTAAACGTGACGAATTTCGTTCGGAAACTAATTAAAATATATGCGTGAGTATAATGAACATCGTCGGCGATGACTCCGTTAGGTTTTTTGTCCGATTTTTTCGATAAATATGTACAAAAAAATTTTGATAGATAAAAAAGGCGACGTGTTTGGACGCAAGTTGTCTTCGAAAATCGGATGCATCCGTCAACCGATTCGGCCGATAGATTTTCACCGTTCAAATTGATTATGTACACGAAATAATTTTGATCCAACACAAATTAGAGATTATCCACAAAAGAACATTGTAAATACTAAATAAATTGGTATATCAAATATGCGAAAAGGTAATGCGTATATTATCTAAGATATTTTAATATATTTTCATCGGAAAGTTATCGAGTGGTTTTGGATATTCATACTAGTCCATAAAAAAGGACGTTCAGATTTATTTATTAGTGAAAAATACAGGGATGGTGTCGAAGATTTCGTAAGAAACAATCGTCTTTTCGAACGTGTATAAAACTGGCGTGATGAATATGCAAGAATGCCGCGGTGACGATTTATCGCATCGAAAATCTCAAACTGGACAAACCGGGCGTATAAGCCCACTTACACGAAAATCTGACACGATTTTTTCGTTTATTTCATTCTATTTCGGTTTTTATTTATACTTATAGTCTCGTTGGGGATTTTTTTTTTATACGTTTCGAAGGATTTTTTTCTTTCCGGGGAGAATTAAAATAATGGTGTGCGCTCCGCGAGTATGCAGATAGGCAACAGGAAATAATAACTTCACGGCAGGTCCGAATCGAAAAATGAAACAAAAAAAAAATATATACTGGTCGAGAAACGTCGTATCGCTTTTATTTTTTCACAGCTCTAAGGACGACTTTTAGTCGTTTTACATATTCTTTTTTTCGGTTTATTTTCGGTCACTTCGACGCGTCGCTTTGTCTCCGCTCGGTTATGCGCAAGGAAACTGTTATGGAGTGCCTAAAGTCTAATGAGACGAAGACGTATTCATTAACCGCAATCGATGACAAATATGTCGTATATATACACCCGAGGATGTGTGTTTTTATTATTTATACGCATAACGTATGTAAAATTGTTATTTATTGTGTTTATATACGATTTTTTTAGATGTACATGTTGTATCGCAGAAAATGCGACGCCCCGTCGCGTACATCGTACAACGTCGATATGTACATGTTTTTCGAATTCGAAAAAAAAAATACATGTTCGATATTATTGTTTTGTAATATATTACAATTAGGCGTTGATAAACGATAAGAACGCTTAGTCATCATTTTTTTCAATTGAATATTTTCAAAATAATTTCAATCAATTCGACATGTTGCTAATTAAAAGCTTAGTGTATGATTTTATTTGAAAGATGGATTTCTTTTTATTTTTTCAAGAAGGGATAGAATAATTTAGATAGTAATATATTATTAAAAAAAAAAACTGCGATAGTTTACTCACCCAAGCCAAGAGCGGTCGAGACTCAAATGGGCGACTCGTAACCGTTGCTCATATGTTGTGAACTGAAACAGAAATTTTGCATACGCTCTTTTTAATTGTCCTCTTAACACATATCCGACGCACAGAACTATAATATAAAAATATATGGTAGCTGAATGATCGATTCGAGCTTTCGTTTGTGTTTGTCATACAACGCAGCAGAAATCTTTCTTTGATTTATGCTCTCGAGCACTCTACAATCAAAGGGGGTTGAAAGTGCCCTTGTGCTCATGCGACACTGTTGATTTTAGGTATAATGATTACTCACTACGACCCGAGGGGAAAATGGCTTTCGTATTATTATACACGTAGTATATGAAAGCCCTTGTGAAAGTATCCAAGTACTTTCTCCGTCTCTCCCGCGGACTTCTGTTTGATCAAAAGAGTGGAAACGTATTGACACTTATTATTAATTGGTCGTGCAAAGTGCATTATGCGCATTGTCGCACTAAGATCATAAACATAATGCACTCCAAACCCTTCCCGAAATCATAAAATATGAATTAACGTAAATATTTCATATCTAGTCAAATCTAACATGGTCTTCATATGCTTCGATAATTAAAACATTAATCTATATCATAATTACATATTCATACCCAGATAAAAAATTAAAACTCGTTACTTTATATTCAAACACGTTAATTAAATCAATTTACGATTTAAAACCAACTATGCGTGTATTTTTAAACAGCAGGTCGATGTAATAAAAATTGGCCATGTCAATTATTTCAACGCGTATGAAATTATTTTTTCTTCATATATTAACAGAGCGATTTTCCGATAAAATATCAAAAAATTAACTATATGAATATTCCTAGTTAAAATTTTAATAATACAATCACATCGAACAAGTATTATGTACTGACTGACTAAAATTTTCTACAGGACAAACGTTCACTCGAACTGAGACGAAGTTCATTTAATTATTCAATCTGAATATGAAAATGTTTACTTATTTGCATTTTTGAAAAGATTTCGACCAATTATGATGCATTCGTTAGATTTATCAACGATCAAACTCACACCCGCTTCTGTCAAATATGCCTTACAAAGATTTCAATAACACGAGGCTCCACCGATCGATCGAAATCAAACAGCTGACACAATACAGTCCGACACAAAAAATACACACAAACACGAACCTTTTGTAGAAGGGCCTACACAGGAAAAACGTTCACTCGAACCCATTTAATAATTCAATCCGAATATGAAAATTTTTACTCATTTGCATTTTTGAAAAGATTTTGACCAATTGATTCATTAGATTAATCAAAGATCAAACTCACACCCGTTTCTTTCAGTATGCCTTAGGCCAGGCGCCCACTGCGATTTGTAGTCGGGGCGATAGTTTAGTTGCGAAAATGCAACACATTGTTTTGGGTTGAAAGGCGCGCATATATGACATGTGCGCGCCTTTCGACCCAAAACAATGTGTTGCATTATAAATCGCGCCGCGACTAATCACCTGGCCTTAGAAAGATTTCAACAACACGAGACCCCACCGATCGATCGAAATCAAACCAGCCTACACACAAAGCACACAGAAAAACGAACCTTTTGTAGAAGGGCCTACAGGAAAAACGTTCACTCAGACTCAGATGAAATTCATTTAACAATTCAATCCGAATATGAAAATGTTTACTTCTTTGCATTTTTGAAAAGATTTTAACCAATCATCATGGATTCGTTAGATTTATCAACGATCAAACTCACACCCGCTTGTCAGATTTATGTGTCACATGTCATATGCGCGCCTTTCAACCCAAAACAATGTGTTGCATTAGGCCAGGCGCCCACAGGCAATTAGTCGCGGCGCGATTTATAATGGAACACATTGTTTTGGGTTGTAGTGCGCCCATAAACCATATGGGCGCACTTCAATCAAAAACAATGTGTTCCATTATAAATCGCGCCGCGACTAATCGCCTGTGGGCGCCTGGCCTTATAAATCGCGCCACGACTAATCGCCTATGGGCGCCTGGCCTTAGAAAGATTTCAACAACACGAGACCCCACCGATCGATCGAAATCAAACCAGCCGACACAAAGAGCACACAGAAAAACGAACCTTTTGTAGAAGGGCTTGAAGGCGGCGTCGGCGTGGTGGTGATGGTGCGAGTTGTATTCGTGCCTCCCGTTGTAGGCGGCCGCCGCCGTGGAGCCGCAGCTACTGCCAGCGGTGGGCGCGAAGGGCGGCGCCGCTGCAACCAGCCCGCTCGCCACGCTCGGCAGCTTCATACTGGGCGGCGTCTGCGGCGGCGTGTCCGTCTGGACCTCCGAAAACCCCGCCGTTTGCCCGTTTCCCTGGCCGTGGTAGATCCCACCTCCGCCGCCCAGGAAACCGCCGCCGCCCCCGCCGTACCTCCCGTGGCCGGGCGGCGCCGCGAACGCGTTCATCCCGCCCATGCCACCCATCCCGCCCATCCCGCCCTGCTGGTGGTGGTGGTACGAGCCCGGCCACGCGTGCTGCGCCACCGTGGGCGGGGGCGTCTTGCACGCCGCCGTGTCCGCCAAAGACCATATCTTCGGCTTCGTCGCCGGAATCGGCACCCCGCACTCCGACGCGCCCGGCTTCATCTCGTCCTTCATCGCGTAGCCCAGCATCTGGTGGTGGTGCATCGCGTGCTGCTGCACGTGCTGGCCCTGCTGGTGCCCGTGCTGCTGCTGCTGCTGCTGCGCGTGCTGCTGCTGCGCGTGCTGCTGCGCGTGCTGCTGCTGCTGCGCGTGCGCGTGCGCGTGGTGGCCCATCATGTCCTCGGATTTGCGCCCGTCATCTGTAAGGTCATCATCGTCATCAAGCTGTCGTTTGGCGTGGTGTAGCTCGGATTTGACGTGGTGCATTGTATCTGCGTTTGGCACAAAAACAAAACACTTTGGGTACGCCGCTTTCTCGGACGCACCGTGTTCGACTCGTTCACGCACTTGCGGTTTGTAGTCGCGCGATTGTTTGGTGACAATGGGCGGATTGGTGGATTCTCGGAAAAATCGCGAGAACGTGTGCGTGCATTTCGATCGAAAACAATGTGTTTCGTTTTCGCGACCAAACAATCGCGCGACTGAAAGTCGCAAGGGCGTTCCCGGCCTAAGCCAGGCGCCCACAGACGGCTAGCCGCGGCGCGATCCACAATGGAACACACCGCTTTAGGCTGAAATGCGCCCATATGGTTTATGGGCGCACTACAACCCAAAACAATGCGTTCCATCACAAATCGCGCCGCAATCAATCGCCTGTGGGCGCCTGGCCTTATGCTGTACTTTCGCGCGAGTCCATTTCGATGTTTAAACTCGGGCCATTTATCGTTGCGACCATTTGTATGTTTAGGACGCGGCGGCCGCACGAGTTAGAAATACAATTAAAACGAAAAGTAATATTTCACGATCGGTTTGTGCAAATAGCGAAAGCGCAGCGGAGGCCCCGAGGGGCAACTTGTATCGCACGCGAACTGCTGCGGCCCGGCAACTACCAACTACCACTGCGCACAACTACTGGAAAACGGGAAAAGCCGGTGGCCGTAAACAACGGGCGCGAGCTTAAAAGCTTTCACTTGCCCCGACGCCACTAAATTCCGACTCGAAAGCGGCTCGCTTTAATTAAAACCGAATTTTATTTACGGCGGAGGAGCGCGCGCCCCGATGACCCACTGTTCCGTTGCACATCGGCCTCGCAGCTGATTTGCGTCTCGGTTTATTTATTTACGTTTTTTTTTTACGTTCGTCTTTTTCACCCTCGCTTTGTTTCTTCGTCTCGGGCCGCGTTTTGTTTCGGAAAACGTTTTATTTGCGCCGGGTGAATTTTCCGTTTCCATTGTCGGTCGTCTGCATTAGAGATTCCGTTAGCGCGCGATGTATAATGTCGGTACGTGCGCGGCTTTCCCGAATTTTCCCGTCCCGTTCTATCGCTTTCCCGGGGAAACTCTTCGCGTCTTTCTGTTACACAAATACATATTTTGCTTTACCTTTTTGCCGCTCTAAACCCGCAAGCATTAACGACGTCGTTTTTTTTTTTCACTCCCCCTTCGTTCGCCTTTTTTTTTCTTTCACATATTTTATTATTTATTTTTCATTTTCGATGCGCTCCCGATTCCCCGGATATTGTAAATGTGAGTCGAGCCACGCCGATTTCACTCTCCTAATCAAATTTAGCGCGATTTTGTTTCATTTCGTTTTTCATATCCGTCGGGTGTGCCTTTTGTATTTGTTTCGTCGATATTTTAAGAATTGTAATTCAATCACTCTATTGCTTTTTTTCATTTTTATATTTATTTTCATGGTGATTTTCGTATAAACATATTTTATCTAATATGTTTTGTTTTTGTTAAAATTATCGTATTTTTTTTAATCGAAATGTTCCAATTTTGTTTTCGTTTTTTAATCATATTTACGTTTGTTATTTATAGTGACTCATAAAATTAATGTACAAGAACTACTGTGTCAAGGCAATTAAAAAAACTGCGCATTCCTGTACTGTTATTTTTCACTTATCTAAATTACAGTTGCGATAATACGTATTTGGGCTCGGACCCCGCTTACAAAATATTTATTTTATATACACGAAAGCGTATTTTTTCTACGTCGGCATACATAAAATATTATCGACGACATCTTAAATTATTCTTTTGACATTGCGCACTCGGCTCAAATCCCATCGAAATTCGAAACTTACGCTTTTCCGCCGGCTCTCGCGCGAGAGAGACGCTCAATCGATAACGCGCTTTTCTTCGAGAAAAACACTTTTCCCCGCAAACACACACACACACACACATCCTCGCGCACACGGTAAATCTCCGAGGCTCGTACACCATTTTCGGCGATATTTATACGACGCGTTTCCGCCGCGGAACGGCCTTACGGCATATCGCTCGCTCCGGCGGCGACGTCGGTCGGCCAGAAAGCGTCGTGGCTCATTTGACCCGGGGGCGGGATTTCGGCGTGTTTAACATTTCGGGGTGGTCCGTGGGAAGGGCGGGAAATTCTTCTTTATGGCCCGTGGGTAAAGTGTCTTCGGACAAATGGCTGTTGGAAGTTTCGCGAGTCCAATCAAGGAAAAGTGGTTT
Source organism: Hydropsyche betteni (assembly GCA_028571205.2). Taxonomy (NCBI): domain Eukaryota; kingdom Metazoa; phylum Arthropoda; class Insecta; order Trichoptera; family Hydropsychidae; genus Hydropsyche; species Hydropsyche betteni. Next base: position 991,329 of record JAOXNN020000052.1, on the reverse strand, counting down.
ACTCGGATATTTAGTATTCCACTTTCGGTCGGAACGTTTTTCTTTTGAAATTGTGAGGATGTATAATAAATTTAGTTTCGTGGAAAGAAATCGACGCACGCCCACCGATCGCCCTTCGGTTTGATGTATACCCTCTCGTGGAGAAGACGCCCCGCCATCGCGCAATAATGACATCATTACCCATCCGACGACGGTTTGATGGCCGTGGCGACGACGAGACCCGCTCTCCGGCTTTTGTTCTTGTCCAGGGTCATCGCTTCGTGAACTCTTTGCACGTGTACGAGAGGGGACGCCCCCGCCTTCTTCCGCGATGGCCTCTTTCTGCTGAGGTGTCCGTATTTCGTCTCGATTTGTGGAAACGGCGATGGGATAGGTCACTTATTGTACGCGCTGATAGTTCGGTTCGTTATTATTTTGTGAATTATGTATACTCGTGTTTATTGAGGGTCGCGCGAAGGAGCCTCGTTTGCGTACAGCCTCCGGGAAATTATGTATATTTAGCCGAAGAGATTTCGAAGAGGATTTTAACCCGGACGACGTTCGTGCGAATTTCGTCACGTTCGTATCGCACACACGCGTAGTTGTGAGCGTGTATCGTCACGGATTACTTACGCTGCGGATTCACGTGTCGTTTCGGGACGATACACGTGTACGAAAGCCTCGTATTGTTCAACAATAAGGATTACACGCGAAAAGTTCATACGGGTCAGAAGCGTTATGAAATCGGGCATATTATCGCAGCACGTGAACCGTCTCCTATTATGTTCGCGTATGTATTTAACCGGGTCATCACCCTGTCTCGGTAACACATCTCGAATCTCGTGGCTTATTCGAAAGCCGAAAACCGGCATCGATCGCCCTCGCGCTCGTCTGCCGTCATTAATCTTGATAATTTCTTCGGATCGTGGGCAGCTTTTAGATCCTTTCGGCTCCGGAGCGAGATTCGCGCCTCCTTACGCAACGCATAATATACGTACAGTGGCTTTTTATACCGTCGTAAAATTCGGGTTTTATTGAAAAACTATAGCGTACGGCGGGCACTAAGTGCGTTGCCCCGTCGAAGGTTCACCTCGGCTTCCGGAGGCCCCGCCGCCTTACCGGCAAATACGAAACCGCGTTGATGACGGCGGCGGTGATGATGATCGCCGATTACTCCCTCAATAAAAACTACAGCCTCTATAGCTCGCCGCAAATGGCTGAGTTTTCGGCGCTACGGCCACTTAACCCGTCTCTAAACACCGCCATTCTCTTTCTCTCGCGGCGGATTTTTACAACCGCCGGCGGAGGCACTAGTGTTTAGCAGTTGTAGTGTTCGTAATCTAGCTTAGTTCACGCCGGAGGACTTTACGATCTCGCCACCTTTGTGCGCCGAGATTAAAATCGCTCAGAAAGTAACGCGAGCCGCGGCTATTTCGGGATCTTATTTATGCAAAGCGGGCGCTCGGCTTGTGTTTCTTAATTTGCGGGCGAAATATTAACCGCGACGTGAATAAATCTCAATTTGCTCCAAGGTTAATTAAGCACGTAGACAAAGACGAGTTTCTCTTTTCGCACGACTAGGCGCATCCGCTGAAATTACAAAACGGTTTCATCCCTCGCTCGATTTGTATCGCGTCGGCACGTGTTACATACGAGCGTTTTCATTATTCGTTGCTGCGGCGTAATTTTCTCGTTTTTATTACTTTTTTTTTATAAAGAACTGTCACTCTGTTTCCGCTTCGATATTTTTCTATGTGAAATTCCGTGCATTGGCTAGTTGAAATAATTTCCTATGTAATTTTCCGGTGCGAGAGTTCTTGAGTGTGTTTGAAAACTTCATTCCGGACAGCAACAGCGACCGAACTAAAAACTGAGAATATATACAAAAGTGTAATGCGAACAGACGACTTCGCCGTCGAGAAGCAGGTGCTTTCGTTTCTCGTGTAACAATATAAGGATTCTTGATGGGTAGCTAAAGGAAGCAGTTTGATGCTGAGACGAACTCGTCAGACTCGTGACAACTCCGCAGACTTCCTTTACGGAGAGCCAATGTTCGCTTGACGGGGTTATTCAACCCCTTTCCGTAGCTCGACAACTTCAATCTAAACTTAACGTACTGTATTTTGAATTTTGCGCTTGTGTTATTAATTTAATGCGGTTTTGCGCATATTTACGAAGAACCCTCCCACTTATCGAAAGATATGAAAAATATAACTGACACGACAGTCCTCCGCATGAAAAAGCGTGACACATTCTTGTTTGCGATATTTTTTTTCCTTGCCGTATACGATGAATCAGAAACGAAAACAAAAGAAAAATATGACGAGTGTATCTTTGTTTTTATTTTTGTTGTAAACTCCGTAAAAACTTATATCGTCCAATTTTATTCATTGTTTTTCTCCCCTCCGGTGCGGTATATTTATTAGTGCGATGTCATAGCCTTCTGCGCATCCGAAAATATTTATTGCAAATATATGTGCAAATTGAATAGATATTCACCTCAAAGAATGATCTAAATATGGTAATTTTCAACATTCGCTTGACAAACTGCCTTTTATTCGAGCGGATAGAAAACAAAAGAGAATTTCCTTCGGAAAACTCACGCACGCGAAACGCTCGGTACACGCGCGTGCGGTTGTTTATTCTCGGTCACTGCAATACGTTTGCGACTTCGCAACCGCCTCATTTGCATCGGTTGCACATGTCAATTTTTTCCTTCGTCGAATTGAATGTGCTCCGATCGCGCTCTAACGATCCTTATTGGCCACGTCACAAACGATGCGCGATGTCCTTTCAATGCAAATCGTGCCGATATAAAGGAGCATTGTACGATTATGGCGACATGCACGTATGAAGAATTATTCAGGGCGTGCCTCGTATGTCAATCGTCGCAAAAGCAAACGTTTATGTTCGTTTTATGTTTTTTTTTTTGCGTTTGCGCAAAGTTCCTTTGAGGACTTACGCAAGGTAATTGAAGGCCTCTTTTATTATACGATGCAAATGATGATTTGTAGAAAAGCATATTTTCGTACTTGTGCACATTCGAATAATTGAACACTTTACTCCGATACCTCATTTTATTTTTATATTCAAATTCAGCTTTCATCTCGTTTGATAGTTCAGAGACGTCGTTTAGCATTAATGCGAATTAGTCGTCTTTGCTCCCTGTGGCATTGCACTGAAAGCATCAATCCTTCTCCATGCACAATGGCAACGTGTAGTTTTCGCGTGACTTGTCCTCGGCTATACATCCAGCGAACACGTTCATACAATGGGGGTACATTCGAGACACGAACACACGTCTCCAGCAGCGAATCCGCAGCCCGCTCTCATAATATTTCAGCTGAAACTCGAATCGAATTCGAAGCGGAGCATTTGCGCTGAAAGCGCTCCACAACTGAAGCCTCCACCGGCCCCCCCATACTACTCAGAAGCTCCTCGGCTTTTGGCCCCCGGCTTTTGCCGCCCCCAGACCGCGTCAGTCCATTGCTGACAGTGACGAATTTCGCGGTAATGTTGCAAAACGATTTTCCCCGAAACGGTTTTCCATTACGAGACGCGGAATCAAAACGCTACCCCCCATTCTTCGCGCTCGTCTTTTTCGAACGTATAAATTCTTTAGTCGCCGTTTAATCAATCACCCCGCGACCCATATTTAATCACGGCTCCGAAGTGTCGTTCTTGTGTGCGATCGTTAGCCTTTAACGTAATCACTTCTGAAAACCGATGCGTTGCGGTGCCGCAACTCAAAGAGAGCATATAAATGAAAATTTTCGAAGATAGTGTGTGTCGGAGCGAGATAAAAAAAATGTATATAATAAAAATATATAAAGGGAACTGAAAAGTTTCTTCTTGGTCCGAGCGTGGCGCATCATCAATCATGTGCGGGCGGGTTGAGGGTGGTAAAAAGTTTGACACATACGGAACGTCTCTTGGGTCCGGCGAGTCTTTTATGCCGCATTATCTATATCTTAACTTTTGACCCGTTCTCACATAAATATCGTGCATTTTGTGCTCGCCAAACCGACCGTCGTCTAATATGCGATTCCTTCGATCTGATATTGCCGGAGTTTCGTACGCGGAAAATACTAAAAAAAAATGTCTATACGTGGCACTCTCATTCTGATTTTGGTTGTCGTACGGACCGGAACAATTGGTGGTGTAATACAGTTAGTGTGTATCTAGCTAAAAGGTAATATCAGGTCTCGGAAGGTTATGTTAAACATATCGAAAATTGTACAGTATTTAGATGATACGAGATGAATGAAAATACAGTCGCGTAACAGTCAAATATAATATATGGTAATACAAAGTTTTTTAATGACCCAATTTTTGTTTACAACAATTATTAAAATAAATATATCTAAAGAACGAATTTCATCACATTCCTTTCTCTTTCCATTATGAACTACCGTCGTCAAAGAAGTTTCACTTCGAAATATCGGACGGCAGGCCGTTTTTCCTATCTCACCGGTATATACGGTCGAAATCATACACGAGCAGAAAGATTACGTATTACGAAAACGCACGCGTTTGTTATCGCCAGTGTATTGTTTAATCGGAAATAAAAAAACGAATGCGGCCGACAAAAGAGCGACACATAACGTAACGGTGTCGATTAACAAAATAACTCACATTAACTAATTAGGCTTAGCGTCGCGTGATCAAATAAATTGTTCGTAAAAAAGCACACGTTGTTGAACATTTACGAATCAAACGATTTGGTCGGGACTGTGTTGTTTCTTTTTTATTCGTACGTGTTTAATATATGTACGTGCGTTCTTTTCGGTCGGTTCGGCACGCAACCAACAGGTTCACATAACGTACTTTTCATAATATTATATTCGGGCGACATTTGGCCACTGAATTGTTCCCTCCTATTACTAGATTTTCTATATTGACCCCTCGAGTGGTGTTTTTTTTTTCACACAACCCACTGCATACTTAACTGAATTATACGTTTGCGTAATAGTCTTTAAATAAATTAATTTAATGGGTTCGCTTTTTTCACTGTTTTTACTCTCGTATCGATTGTCCAGAGTTGTTTTCCGTACTTGCGATTTCTTTTAGCGTTTTTCATGCGGGGCAATTTCCTCGCAGCTCACGAACCCGAAGCTTCTGTTTATTGCATATTCGATGGAAAATCGAATCGAACTGTGAACTTATAGGTGTTCTCTCACATGTGCCGAATTTGTGCGGTCGTTCGCACCGAAGGAAACTCGGTGTTCGCTATTGGTGCACGCAAAAATTTCCTCTTTTTCCTTTCGCATACAATATATTCTACGGTTATTACTCAAACTATCATAATAACCCAAACCTCCCCCGGCGAGTCCGGAGAATATCCGTATCCCGGTTCGCATGAATGACAATCGGGATTTATTTTATTTACCAGGAACGCTTCCCGTTTTCTCGGAAGGATGTTTTTTATACACACATACACACGCGCGCCGGTTACTTTTCTTCCACGTTTTCTATTTTATTTATTTCGCGCGCGTTCCTCCACCACCACCACTACTTCCAATCCACATAGCACACAGTTCGGCGTATGGAGCGAGCCGCGCGAGAGGGCGAACCAAAGGAAAATATAATTCAATTGTCGGTTTGAATAAGGGCAACCGGAGGCCGGGTCGGCTCTGGATGTTGGAGGGATTTGCGGAAGATGGCCGGCAATATTTATCGCGAGACAAAGGAAAAGAGCTCTATTTTAAATGTCTTCCCCGTGGTGGTGTGGTGTGGTGTGTGACTTAAACGAATTTACTTTCGTCGGTCTTGCGCGCGCCGAAAGTTTCCTACGAACACGCTCTGGAAGCTTTGAATAATGAAATATGAACGAACGAAAAGCATATTCTTTATTCACGGTCTCGACTTCATTATTCTTTGTGAAATAAAAAAAAATTCGTTCGTTCAAAAAGACCGCAACTTTTCCGTTTCGGCGTTTTTTCGCCGATCCCGTCCCCGTTTGTGTGTTTTTCCCCGTCATAAATCTGTAACTCGCTGATTGAATTTTGCAGTTGGAAAAACACCAGTAGTATGCGCCGCGCATATACACGCCCAAATACTGTATTATGTAATGTATGTTGAACAGGAAGAGAGAGGAATCGACCGGTGCATAGGAAATGGAATTTTTCGGGAAACGCGCGCCATAACTAAGCTGATTCGATCGAATTTCAGATGTATTTTACGACTTTTTTTATCGGATATGGAAATGTTTTATAGACACGCAACGCTCACACTCTCAAATGTATGCATGCGTGGTTTTTCCCACATATATGCTTTTATGGAAAACAGCGGAGTACACCCGCAAAATTGAAAAAATTTTTGAACGTTGCGTTTTCGACATATCAATGTCGACCATCGAATTAACAATAAACGTCATCGCGCGATACATACTATCGTTTTGGACTTGGCAAAGTGTGACAGGGCTAAATTTTCAAGATTGGCTATTTACAAAAATTTTCATTCAATGTTTTCGAGCGCCGTCGTAAAAATAACTCCTTTAATATTCGTCCTATCGTTTTGGAAGTCGCCCAAATAAACGCATTTATGTAACGTAATTATATATCGGTTTACATGTAATAAAAATTTGAATATTCGAAAGAAAATTTTAAGAAGCGCACGTCAGATACAAAAATCATTATTTATTCGAAAATTATATACACTTTCTTTTAAAATCGTTTCAAACACCATTGATCGATGGTATTGCGGTATCACTGTTAATCTATATGTAAGTAGATGTATCGATTGAGCACGATGTTCGACACAGGAACGTCTAACTGGATATCTTATCGCGAAGTCGTAAAAGTGAGGGCTAATTTATTAGATATAGCTCAAGTTAGGACCCCGATGTGCGCACAGGGACTGCTCGTTCACGTATGGCTGCCTATTGGATTACCTTCGAAAAATAATCTCGTCTGGGACGTCCCTTTTTTCGGTCGGGAAACACGTACACATATGTACAGTCGAACATAATCGATTTGTCATCTTCGGATTAGCTTTCCGTGGAAATTTTCCGTTCGAATTTTCCGACCTTGCGCACGAGCGGCGTCGTTTTTTCTCTCCGCGGAACCGGAATACCCTCCGGTTTTCTCTGAATTATGTGTTTTACGTTAATTGATAAAGTTAATTACAACCATCGGCGGAATAACTCCATCAATTTTATCGGTGAGGGCGTGCCGCCGGAATCCAATTTTCTATATGAAAAGGAGATCAAAGAACTCTAGTGGTATCGGCGTACCCGAATTCGCGAAACTTTGTTCGATAAACCCGGCTTCAAACAACGCCCCCCCCCCGTCCCCTTTGTGTAGTTAAATATTTGATTGTTTTATTCTTGATCCTTTCCATTTCCGGATAGCTGGAAATTGGAATACACGATATCATATTAAACGGAACGGTATCGCGGTCGTTTTTCCCGATGTGTCCGTTCTCGGTACGTGTTCGTTGTCCGCCGGTACGAGTAGTTTGTCAATTTATCACCCGGGATTATTTGTGTCACAAACACGGCGAGACTTGGAGACTTTCGTGATATTCGTGTCGGAATATAATCCCGTTTTCTTGGAAAAGTGCTCACGTGAAATGGTAATAAGTGAAACATTAAAAATACTTCTCGTTATGGCAATTGCTGCCCCCGATGTATTACGCTGCTATTACGGCGGTTCTCGCGTTGCATTCGCTAGTTTCGTAACAAGTTTTTTTAAACTTGATTCAGTTTAAACAACCCATTTGTAGTTATTTTTGGAATTAATAAATGCAATACCACTTACTCTAATTGCATATTCATTTTCAAATAAATATTTTTTTAATTAATGATGATGATACATAACATTGTTAACTTATCAATTTCAATTGTCATCATCATCATGAGCAGCCCGCTTACGTCCACTGCTAGATAAAGGCTTCCCCGATAATTTTTTTCTCAGCCACTCTCACCCATGCGACACCACAAATCTTGCGCATTTTGTCTACTTATCTGCCACGCGGTTTTTTTTTGCGGGCGTTCAACGCTTCGGATACCAGTCCAGGATTTCCCTCGTCCAACGACCATCTTCCTTTAGTGCAACATGATCCGCCCACAACCATTTTAGTTTTTTCACGCGTTCGATCACGTCCGTGACTTTAATCCATTCATTCCTCTTACGATCTTTCAGCAAGATACCTAGCATACGTTCAATTGTGTATAATTTGATAATATCTAAATCAGATCAGTTATTGAACAATCGTCAAAACACGCATTATCAGCCTTATAAAAATCAAAACACGCATTTGACATACAACAAATCGACACGCTTATCTAATACAGATATTATAATATATATTAATAATTTTATCATTAAAATTCGATACAATCGAACACCAACGCTATTTCAATGACTTCGCTCACAAGAACGTCTACAGCAAACACTATAATTAGGCTGACCATACGTCCCTTTTTCGCCGGGGCAGTCTCGTTTTTTTCGTGTCTTGCTTTCGTCCCGTCGTTTTCGTAAAATTGTTTGATTTTCCGGTTTATATATTTGATTGCAGTTACTTTTCTGAATATACGAAAAAAATTGGTGAAAATATTAAAAAATAAACCAAAGAAAATAAGTAAACTTATATTATATGTAGTTTTATGGGGATATTGCTTGATTGACTTAAAAATAAGACGTTTGAAAAAAATTTTCGTCTGCGGCGCCTTTTTGGCTTTTTTATCGATTCTAGGGCATTTACCCTCTGGAAAAGTATGTTAGATCTTGATATCTATAATTAAAATCAAATTTCCTTAACAATATTAATCGAAAAAAAAAATTCGAACGCGCAACACATTTTTTTATACAAGGCACTTTTTGCGAACCGTCCCGTTTTAGCTTCCGGGAAACACGGTCACCCTACCTTATAACGCATCTTCAACACTCGACACGAACATTTCGATCCACCCTCGCGACACCCCATCGTCGACCCTTCCGCGCGGCACTCTCCAGCTTCACCCGCGAGGCCCGCCCGCGCTCTTCACCCACCCCCGCCGCCATCATCATCACGATCATCATCATCAGCGGCGCGGCCGGCGCGATTTAGCGGTCCGTTACGCAAGCGGTCGGCCTCGACCGTAAACTTGAGCCTGGCCTTGGCACCGAATTAACCGCACACACGCAGTACGTGCACCATACGACAGCCATGGCGCATGCGCCGCTCGACAACACCGCGGGCGAACGTCGCCTTTTCGCCGTTCGGGAGGCGCGTGGGCGTCAAAGTCGATGGTTCCGTTGATGGCGAGGCTTCTCATGTGCGGGCCGATTGTTTGTTGGTTGTTTCGTGTCGGTCGGTTCCGTGACGCGACAGTTGGTCCAAAGACAATCCGTCCAAAGGCAATTCGTCCAACGACAATCCGTCCAAAGGCAATCCGTCCAAAGGCAATCCGTCCGGCGACTATCCGCCCGTTGGTGAAATGTTGGGGTTTTTGATGGTCGAGGTGATGATGCGTTGGTTGGCGCCCGGGTTGATTTTTTGTTGTTGTTGATTTGTGTCTTTGTGAGTCGCGTTTTCGTTATGGCTGTTGGTGCGATATGGAAAATATTCAAATGTTCGATGTTGTTGAAAGGGTATCGCGGGTGGATATTGGCGGGTATTGTTTTTTATTAATCATTGACGTTACGTTTGATAAAGATCCCCCATCCCCCATATATAATCATGGATTTCTGTGTGTGTGTTCTTTCGAATGATGCTCGCGGCTTTATTCTAATTTGGTCTATATGCGTATACAGTTAACGTCTATAATATGATATTTGTTACCTACTGCATCTGGCTTTGCCTATATGTCGTAATGGTGACAATAACAAATGAACTGATTTTATTTTAACACAGCCGATGTTATTAACATCGGGTCTATATACTAGTTAATTAATGTACAGTAATCCCCTTTATAAGCCCTATAACGTCACTTTTTTCAAATGCATTTAAATTCTAATTGTTTTCTTTAATGTGCATGAAAAAAAAAAACAAATAACTCGTAAAAATATCCAAAAAAAAGAAAAATGAAAATATTTCATTTATTGATTTCCTAAATTCCTCCCTATAACGTCGAACCTATATCGATGTTATAGAAGGTTTTTCTGTATATATATATATGTAATTATTATTATTATTTTTCTTCAAATTACGCATTTTTTATAAAGAACATTTGGATGGGATCTCTATCCAAATATACTGATGGAACCTATCTTTAATTTTTACATGATCATACACATTTTTTTATATGGTAGCCTTTAGAACGTATCCCCTGAGTAAAGAGGATTGGGTGTAATTAAAAATTTAAATTGAAAGCAATATCAATGAATTGTTTTTGAATTGAAGTATAATAATAATATTTTGAAAACGGCAGATGTGTTGTTTTCATAATTAATATTAAACTTTTCGATTTTTTTTGCAAAATTTCAAGGTGTCCGAGCAACAGATGACTAATTCGGCTCTATTGTATGTACGAATATTATTATATGTGATGTTTTTCAGTCGACGCCGGGAAATTTATGGTAATCGTTAAAAGTCTATTGTTTAATAGGCAAATATTATCGAATTAAAAAAATTTACCGGCGTCAGCTGGGTAACCGATATTCACGGTTAATAAGCACATGTTATGCGGCAGTGGGAAGGTTCATAAAAAATGATCGTAATTAATATGTGTACACAAGTGATTAGCATAACTCGTTCATAACCTTAGTTAATGTTAGTGTCAAGGTTCTCAATTACGAAAAACCGCCGAAAAGCGGCCGCACAATGAGTGAGAAAAAAATGGAAGGCTCATGTTCGAATCAATTTTCGCTCGTCGGGCGTGATTTATCATAAAATTCGAAACCGTTTTGCGCGAAAATATATTTATGAAAGTGTATTGTTCGGTGTTATTTTCCATTTTTCTTGTAGAGCGCGGCAACAAAAGGTCAACGGACAGGGTTATATTATTGTGTTTTCATAATTAATCATTCTAAAAAAAAAGAGACCTTTGTTAAAATTCCAGCGCTATGCGTTTCGTACGAAACGCGTACAACGTTTACGCGTGATGTTTTTCAGTATCTACATTTTTCAATTTTTTTATTGCGGCGTGCAAAACATGAGTAATTGTTTCGATTTGCGAATCATTTTCACGAAATCTAGGCGGCTAATGCTTTCTATATTATTGTTGTGTAATAATCGCACGGTGCTTTTCGCTGTCCCAACTTTTCCCCATTTTTCTTCCGTTTCCGGCCCAAACCGAAAGACATCGAACTCGAAACAAGCGGAAAGCGTCCAAAATAAGCAAGCGCGAGCGATTTAATGAAGTGGAGCTTAATTTTAAACTTTCCCATCCGAAGGAAAATTACTTAGTCGCCGAAACCCTAATAAATATATTTAAAACGCTGTAGAGACTTGCACGCTTCTCCCCCGAAACGAGTTTTCTTCCCTCGCTCTTAATGAAAACGGCCTCACAATTATGACCGGCAATATTGTCTCGTCTGGAAATTTTCCGAATTTCCATCCCATTAGCGATTTTCCCGCGCAACCTCCGGAATGCATTCGTTTCGCATTTACATACACACAGCTCGGCCGAAATGCTAAATTTCGCCGAAAGCGCGACTCACTTATTCATGCGACATCATCATTCGGATTTCTCCAAAGAGCGTTCGCGTGTTTTCCTCGACATTTTCAACGGTTCTTCGGAACGTTTAGACGGCGGTCGTTTTTAACAGTTGCACACTATTTATTGACCGTGTCAACTATTATCGAGCAGCTGTCGCCCGGTTATTCTCTTATCTCCTTGACGTCTCCCCGAAAGTTGTCGGGATGAACATCGCTTATTTTCGGGTCACTCGTCAATCCGGGAACATGGACCGTGCGACAGATGGAGAAGAGCACTAGTCCCACTTTTCCCGGAGCAAATTGCCGTGTCGAACACCGGTCGTGAATATTCATTTGCACTCTCATACCACGTCGCTAAATTATAACCCGATTCGAGGTGGCCCCGTTTCCCTAATAAATTCCCGGCCTTTTCGATCTTATTGCGTTTTATATATCAAATTTTTCTAATATATTCTTTAGTGTGTTTCTCGCGGAACATTACCTGCGCCCGTATAGTAATAATGCGATAGTGTGCGCGAAATTTACGACGAAAAGTGTTCTCGCCACTCTTTTTATCGCACGCCCATAAAAATCTGCGAGAATCCTTTTCGTACGTCTCGTAAGTGCTTTTGCTTTCTTGCCGAGTTTTGAAATATCGCGAGGTTCGTTACGAAAAGGGGTCGGGTTCGCCGACGTGGTAAATGAAAAATTATATCGCGAAAGCCACGGGGGGTGCGCTTTTGAGTTGTGCAGTGCGAGTGTTAATGTTGAGGCTTGACAATTGTGAAATATTTCGGAAAGTAATGAGAGTGGTTTTGAAACCGTTTGTGGTTTTGGAAAATCTAGAAAAAAAATGAAATATCCTTTAGATTTCGCTCGTACGAGTTGGTTCACCCTTTCTGTCGCCACCCTCAGGTCTCATCTTGTTTTAATAAATATTTAAATATTGTGATACAGCGTTCCACCCTTGCCTTTATTGTTTCCATACAAAATTTTTCCCTCCCGTTATTTGAATGTTGTCGCCGTCCGGGTGCCTATAAACTGAGATAACATTTTAAATTCAAATTAAGGCAGAGGCATCCCATTTTCGTTGCGAATTTTTTATTTTTTCAAAATCCACACACCACCAGATGTATTATACGTTCAGAATATTCCATCCAGCTTTTTCCGAGCGGTCGTCACTCACCGTGTCAAAACAATTAATAAATTTTCGTTCTATTTTACAGATGAGGTCGACGTCATTGGTTATACTTCCAACCAAAGTGACACGGATGACCATTCCTCTATTCAGAGTGGCTCTGGAGATTCAGGGGTGGCTCTTTCCGCCAGTCGTCTGTCACTCGCCCACATGGAAATCTAGGTAATTTATCATGCAATGTGATACATGTGTTTTTTCTTTTATAAACAGATGATTAATATGTAAAAATTGTTTTTTGTAATTTCAGATTGGCTGCCGTGCAGTCCACACCTTTGGATTACGGTTCTTTTGAATAAGCCGTAGTTGTTTGGATGTTGATAATAATAAAAATTAAATAAAATAATTAAAATATAAAAAAAATATATTCATATGCATACATTCATATATACTATGCATGATGGTATATGTGTGTATGTGTAGTTACTTGAAAGAACTTTAAGCGACATTACTGCATGCAACGTGCCCTGTCGTATAAGGAATTAAACTCAGTGCTGAAGCATGAAGCAGCTGACTGAAAGGAGCCAGTATAATAAAAATCACTTTTTCTAATTATATATGTATTCAGCTGCTTGATTTTTTTTTTGTTTATTTTTACTTTAATCCGTTGTTTTTGAAATCTTGCCGAGCACTAATATTTTACTTGAACCTTTGTGGTGTCGATGACAAAATCTTCAATATTTTGTCCGATGCCATGATTCAATTCATATATCATAGTGAATGTAATAAGATATATTTTATATATTTTTAGACCAACGTTTAGCCAAACAAGATATCAGCTACAAATTTATTGAATATTAGTATTCGGCGATGGTTTCATAGATGACTACAGCTACCATTTGCACATTTTTCATCGATCCTTACTTTAATAAAAAACGTATGAAGAATACATTGTATTGTGTCACTTCTTATAAGTACTATACAGAATACATATTTTATTCGATATTAAATTTAAATTGCATTAACAACATTTTGTTTACTAGAACGATTGCCCTTCACAACTTTTCAATGGTTTATTAGAAAGTATTAGAAAAATCTGAGCTTTTTAAATAAAGACATCCGAGGTGATTTCATATTTTGTAAATTTTATAATAAACTTATTTTCAATTTAAAATATAACATTGTTGACTGCTAATTGGTGTTTGATCTATACATATTGTAGTATTTGATTGAAGTATTGAGAATATGTATATTTTATTTCTAACAAATTGGTTTATTATGTGTATTATAATTCCATGTTTCACTTCAGTGGCCTTCAAAATTTTGTCATCATATTATTAATGATATACATACAAGCAATACAATTTCATTAAAAAAATGTAAAATAATCACACTAACAATTCAAAATTCAATGTTCCATTCAATTTCATATTAGTATGTAAAGTTATTGATATTTTTCGAGCACATTCATGTATTTTGTAATTTATTTTCCAGATACAAAATTGTATTCTTGCATGATTTACCAAAAAAAAGGTCAAATTGTTAATTCTGCAAACATTTATTCTTAGAATTATTCTAATGCATTTTAAAGCACTATATTTATTGATTTGGCTACTATGCTTTATTTTTCTGAGCCTTAATACTTTTAATTGTATGAGTCATTAAATTTTTATTACAGTGTACATATATAAAAAAAATATTTGATAAATAGAAATTGAAAAAAAGATATTATATTCCCCTCAAAGGTATCATATAATTATTTTAATTGATTTATCATGTAATAGTGCAATTTCTTTTTAATTTAGGATATGTATAACCCATAGAAATCACAGATTTTAAATTTATTATATAATAAATGTGGATAATTATTTGAAGTTATAATTTTGGCTTCTATTACACAAGTTGTATGACAATGTAAAAATTGTGCATAGTTTCATGCCTTTATATGCACATTATAATGCTGAAGACTGAAAAATTAACAAAAATCACCTTGTATTTAATCAGTTTTTTAAATAGTAAGTTAGCTTTTTCGTAAATTTGTTGTGAAATTATACTGATTGTCCCGATTCCTTCGAAACCCCCCTTCATAGCGATATTGCTAAAGTTAACAAAATTAGCACTAACATTGTTTTTAACTGTTCATATATACAATAAAAATCTACCATTGTTTATAATTTGCTTGATTTAATATGTAAAACAAAAATGAACTTCTTTGTAAAACATAAGTATGTATGTATAAATAGAAAACTTTCCAATATTATCTGAAATTTTATTTCAAGATTGCATTTCACGATATTTATCGGGTTTATGTATTTTGTTATATTGAAACAGATAACTTGGGATTTTCATTTTTAACAATTCTCTCCAGACTCAATGTTGAATGTAATATTTACGTGTTACATGAAAGCTTTAGATTTGTTACATGCATATATATTATTACACCATCAATATATTATATTGTTAATCGTGACCAAAATTGCCATTCATATTTACGTAAAAAATTTATCTATTGTATTTTCACTGTATAAATATTTTAATTGAACATATAAATACATGCTCGCTCGCATATGATTTGTGTATTTTTCCATATAATTTGTATCTCTACAAAGTATAATGTATTTTTTGTTTCTTTGTCTTAAGAGAGCTACAAGACTCTGGCTTTAGGGCTAAGCACAACATCAGGCAACAAAAATTTAACCATATCCATATTAAAATATACTCCTGATGATTTCCGAAAGCAAGAAATATTTATTTGTCTGCATTTTGAGGCTTTGATCTCTTCGCAAAATATCCGAGCAATACATTTCTTTTGCTTATTATGATTTTACTCTTTAACACATATAGCGTATGAATATTTTTGTAGATAGTTTCCGATGCGTTCTGAAGATGGATGATTGAACATCCTTCTCAATCTCGTGATCTCATCCTCATTCATTTAGAGATTAACGAAGGATAGAATGTTATTTTTCGATTTCGTCATCATGATTTAAGTATGTACTTCAGTATTTTTTTATATATAATATATAGTTTTCATTAACTACTCCAAAATCTATCGAAACGTATTCGTTCGGAATATTTTCGTGAAAATTAAAGTTTCTCAAAATGATAAAATGCATCATCTAGTCAGTTACGAAAAATATGTTTCTGTATTATTTAAAAAATCACAAAATTGTATTGTCACACATTACTTATATCAGTATTTCTCAACAATACTTTAACATAACCTCTGTGGTATCATTTTAGTGTGTATATTCGATAGCTTCAAAAGTGTATTTATTTGAAAAAATATATATAAATATATATTCTGAGCTTGGTGTATCATATGTTTAGGACTCTTATGGCAAAGTCATCTTAAAGCTTTAAAGGTGTGGATAG
This sequence comes from Hydropsyche betteni, assembly GCA_028571205.2. Lineage (NCBI taxonomy): Eukaryota > Metazoa > Arthropoda > Insecta > Trichoptera > Hydropsychidae > Hydropsyche > Hydropsyche betteni. The sequence goes on along the minus strand of JAOXNN020000052.1, from coordinate 975,278 downwards.
TTGAGAATTTCTGGTACATACACTGTTAAGAGTCCTAGCTGAATGAAGGATTCAAAATTCCTGAAATCTGTATTCAGCAACAGTAACATATTGTTTGATAATGCGACTCAGCTTGTTCACATACACACAGATTCAACACACTGTTTTTATATGTATATTCGTATTAAATTGTAAATTATTTAATAAATTGTAAATTGTATATACATATTAATTATATAAAAGATGAAAGATATATTTTTATTTTATAGTGTACAACAACAGGATTTTTATTGAATTTTAAATGATACGATATCTAATTTCCACATTCTGGTCTGAATTTTATAAATTATATAAATTAAATCTACTTTAAAGTACCTTAAAACTTAAAACTTACAATATTCCAATTTATTCTGCATGTTGTGTTTTCCACAATTAATAGAATGGAAAATTATTTTGATTATTATCAATTTATGAATTAAATAGATAATTATATAGGAGACAGGCAGATCTCTTAATATTACAAATTGTCTGTTTAGATGCATAGTTTAATTTTAGTTTTACAAATGAGATGGTAAACGCATGAGAACTGAAAATGACAGGGCACTGCGCAAATCTGTACTGCACTGACATAAATAAATGTTTGTTTAAATTTCATAATTTTAATTGTCTTATTATTTGAAAAAAATTTAAAAAAATAAAGAATAAAGAAACAAAAAAAAAACTTAGTGTTGTTAGAAATGAAAACTGTGTTGTAGCTGCCTTGATGATTTAGTAGTGAGTATGGAGGAGAGCTACTCGATCAATGGACTATAAATGTTTTATGTAAATTGAACATTGGATAATGGCGGGATGCATTCACTACTTCGTTCACATGCCACACTAGTGTGATCCATATATATTATATTATATAATGTACATAACGTGTATTATTCTTTTCGGTTTTTGTCCTACCAAAAAAACGGTCGTGTTTGTCCCCACCATTAACCACTGGCAATAGTTTGAATGTCACCATCTCAATATTTATTATCTAATATATAAAATTATTGTCGTGAACATCAAAAAAAAAATTCAAAAGTACAAATTCTGTATAAGCCCTTACAATATATTCATTTCAAGATAATATACTAGTTTGGTTTTCAACTTTGTTTCATTAAAAAAAAATTCTTCTCACTACTGGATGATGTCTCATTTTTTGTTTCATTAGATTATCAGAAATTGTAATTATTATTTTAATCTAAAATTGCCTGTTATCATAAGTCCAGTAGTGTTAAGTAAAAAGCATAATGTTTGTCCAAGTTTATTGGGCCTTTGGGATGGTATCTTAGTTGGTGGGTGAACAGTTATTATTATCATTATTATTATGTTGTAATTAAAATATTGACAGGGCTGGACTTATGTTTGTTAAACAATGTCTATGAATAGGTTAAGAAACATGTCAATGAAATATTAGATAATAATTTAAATATTAATTGTAAATTATTTTTATTATAAAGTACTTTATTGTTTTTTATTAAAGTACTTTATCAGAGAGTACTTTATTATTTTTATTATAAAGTACTTTACTTGTGTATTAACAAATATGATTTAATTAATTCTCAATTTAATTATAAGTTTTACGTGAAAATATATTTTTTCTTTTATTTTCAGTCACCTTTGACCCTCCCTTTCAAATCCATATCTGAAAACATATTTACTAATCGACGTTACTCTTTTGCAGATAGCGTAATCAAATGTTCTTACTTATAAACGTGTAGAATATATATTGCAAAAATACTTTGCATCGTTGCAACCTTTATACACAAACCTAAAGAATGTTTACTTTGCAATGGTTATCGGTTATCAAAACATTAAACAATACTATCATCATTAATGACAGACATTGTTACACTATGGAATAAATAAACGAAAATAATGCAAATGAGGTATTTTATTTTGTAGCACGAAAGAAAATTACAAAATCAATAATTTCTTAGTACATCAGAAACTCATATACATTATAAGATTCAGCCAATATCTACAATCCATTGTCTGTACTTATAAGCTTACTGCTTTTCAGTCATAACAATATATGTTTGAATCGATTTTCATTCAGGGAACTCGGAATGCTTTGTGAAAAAGAATATTTTACTGGTTTTATTACCGTTTTCTATGTGAAGATACAAGGCTAAGTGGCTATAACATTTTATTCAAATTGCTTAGCATTGAGTAATATCAACTATGAGCACTGTGCAGTTAACAATTACTAAAGTTTTAGTGCACATTATTTGAAAAAGTTGTAATTGCAATAAACGTGTGAAATTTTATTTTGACGTGTTGAATTTAATAATTATTTGGGAAAAATCACATATACTTTTTTTTCGGAAACATTATGTATACATATTGAAGGAACAATTTTTTTAAACATACCATCTATTAGCAGTCAAGCATTAGTGGTTTTTTTTTGTTAATCAAAAAATTAAATTTTTTCTCAATATTTTTTTTACAAGAACATTAAATAATACTGCAAACAATATAATTAAAAAAAAATTAACTTTGTTATTAGACAAATCAATTTTATTGCATAATATTTAAATATTATATATTTTTTTGATACTAGCTACACATTCAATAGACATTTGAATTATGTTACAATATAATATTTTTCCTGAATCATCTAATGAAAAATAGAAATGAAATGTGTCTATACAGAAATGCTTTTAATATATCGAATAGTATTAATATACAACTACATATTTTTCAAAACATGATGTTAAATTGAATATATTATATTTCATTTTCAAATCAAACGTTTATCAATTGATAAGTTAATTTACTAGAGTGTACAATTTCATCTAATGTATACTTAAAAGAATTTTTCAATGTGACTTACAAAAAGAAAATACATCGAAATTTCAAATATTTGGAAAAAAAAATCAGAAAAATTAACATCAGTCTAACAATAAACGTAATACAAATTGAGAATACTGTTCTTTATATGAATATTTTGTATTCAAAATAAAAATTATTAATACGATTCTTATAACTAGTAATTTACATAATTACAATTGTTTTCGATAAAATAAGTAAAAAAAAAAAAAAAAACCACCATAAACATTTAGTCTTTATTTCATCAATACATGACTAGATTTTCTTATATACTTTGAAAGAAAAAAATGAATTTGTAGGAACGATTTTCATACAATTACTGAGTACATTTCGCCATAATTAAATATAAACGAACGAAATACTACGGTGAATAAAAACAACATATTGACAAAAATTCAACAAGGTTATTTTTCCAAATATGAAATTCAAAATTAACCAAAAAATAAATAATTTGTGCAGTTCATAAATATAAATCTTGACTGCTTTTATTTTCAAAATTATACAATATTTTCAACGTAAGCTTTGATAAATATTTAATTTATTTGGTCCACAGTGATTGACACGATTAAGTATCAAAAAACGCATTAATAATAAAAACTAAAAATAAACTATCTTTCAACATTTACAACAATAAATTATATATATTTTATAAATGAAAAACTGTGAATAGAAATTGGACTCAAATAACAGTTACCATATACAAGTGAAAAGTTACTGTAATTTTCTTCACGCATTATAGAATAAAATTGGTAAATTCAAAAATTAAGTACACGTATGCATAAGTAATAATTATGCCATATACAGCATTTATTTTTAAAATACCCAGATATACACAAGCCCATCATTTTAACATTAAGAATGAAACAGGCCAGAATATCTAATTATCCATATCTTGTCGAGTATTAATTGTTGCCAAGCAACATCAAAAATGCATATAAAATGCGATAATATTGCACCAAAAATATAAATTTGTTAGTTGCCTATTTATCACAGTCTTGAACAAGTTGCACACTGTCGTCGGAAAATGAACTTTTGGAAGATGTGGACATTCTAATTGGAACGGGATGGTGTAAGATTGAGAATCGATCATGTTGTGACGATTGCTTCGATTTACCTAAAGCATTTTTCAAATGGGATTCGCCTGGAATTGTATTGAAAATGTCATCAAAACGAAAATAATAAGAGAATTTCCTAAGACAATTTATACAAACCTGGAAGAGATAAGGGACGGCAAGAATTGAAGTCCTTGCTTTTTGGTGAAATAGGTCTGGAAGACGATCTTGTCCTCATCGGGTTATTATTGTTTCGAATATTTGTTTTGAAATCCCCTAAAATATGATTACTCTAATTAAATAGATCAAAATTTTTATATAAATTCAAACGATAATAAAACATACCTCGTAAATCTTCACTAGTGTTATGTAATTTTGCAGTGACCCTTAAAGGAGATTTTCTCAAAATAGAAGGACCGATGAATTCCTAGAACCATAATCATTAAAAATATGTAAAAAAATATAACGAATATAATTTCATTAAAATTATAAGAATATTTTAATAATATAATGTTAATGATAATACTAACATTCTACACTTAAAATGTTAATGTTGAAAATATGTTAGATGAAAATGAAATAAATTTAAAAAATTAGTGAAACTTGTTAGTAACCTTAGTGTGTTCGGAGTTATTAATGGACAGAGCGCTATAAGATATAGAATGTGCCGAATTTCCAGTGAAATCGAAGGCACTAGAAGCTCTCGATGACAAATTATCTGCACCCAAACCAAAACATATTAATATTTCAAACATTCAAAGAAAAAATATTTGCTTCAAATTTACAAAAGTTGCGTGCTTTAGTTATTAGAAATGTGCTTCACTTTTTACATTTAGCATACCGAACATTACAATACCTTGAGGCCAAAAAGAAATCGGCGGAGGCGACCTGATCATATGATCGTGAATTTCTTTGAGAGTAACAGGATCTTCAGCTAACAGATCAATGGAAGCATTACAGAATTCCTGCAAAAATAAACCACAAAGTAAATACAAGAAAATCAACACAAAACAAACACAGAAACGCACTTGCGACATCAAAACAGCATCGTCGGATTCACATTCGTCTAGCGAATTGTCAATGAGGCTCTCTCGACTGGCCATCACTTGCTGAAATGAGTGCGAAGTTAAAAATCGACCAAGAATCCAAAGGAAAAGGAGAGTATACCTGTAAAAACGGATTGTCCTGCCGCGAAAGCCTCAGAGCTTCCATATCCTGAGCGATATTGCGTGTCCTTCCTGGCGTCAGAGTCAAAATCGAAGAATCAATCCCGTCGTTGGCCACCCTTAGGAGACCCAAAGGTCGGGACACTGAAATTAAAACGTGCACGTTACGTAAATATAACCTTTTGGTGTTTGTGCATGGGAATTGATGATGCGCTCACCTGGAATTGAATCCTCCATTGCGAAAGGGGTACGAGTTCGGAGAATTGCGATTAGACGTTCGATCTAGTGCCTTATGTGCGTAAATAATATGCGTTTCGAATCGACACTGGATTCGAAAAATGCGCGAAAACGTACACTTTTATATGTTAACAAAGTAAATAATGAAGCTACGATTAAACAAAACCTTTAAATATTGGCGAAAATTGAGAAATAAGCTAAAAGGCGACTTTGTCCATAGGGCAGATTGACAGCTCGATAAGATCGAAACGTCGTGTCGATTGTGACCATATATACTCGTTTACTTTATTTATCGTTATTTTATCAATTTATGTATTTATCTTTTCACTTTAATTCGTAAATATATAAAAATGGATGTTTGTATATATATTTGTGATCATTTCGCTCCAACACCGTTCGACCGATCACCATGAAAATTAGCACTTATATGTATTTTTTTGTCGAGAATGTTGTAGTATCATCAAAATAGGGTGACTATATTTCCCAGAACCCAAAACAGGACGGTCTGCAAAAAAATGTTCCCCCAATAATAATAGACGGCAATACGCGACCTGTTTTATGTTATTGTTTTAATGAATTTAAATTAAAAAATAATTTAATTTAAAATTTAAGCCCCGAGCAACGCCGGGTACTATCCGCTAGTATTATATAAATTTAAATAGAAATATTATAATAATAACTCAAATTATATAATTTATTTAAATTTAGTACAATACAATAAAAAATCAATTTATGCACAGAAAAAAATGAAAACGAGAACTTAATCGAAATATTAGATAAGATGTTAACATTAATGTTTACGTTAATATTTCAATGTTGGTATCGCTGATATAATGAACGTTTGGAATATTGTTGAAAAAACCGTTTCGTTGCACGATGCCTTTATCCCATTTCCGCACTTATGGGCGTCCTAATAGAAAAAAGCCAATTGCCACTAGCAATACACACGCTTGGAAGCCTTTGCAAGTGATTAAATCTACCTATTGGAGTGATGAGGAATCTCCGAAAGTCTTGAGGAAGACTCCAGACCCGTTCGACCTTCTCCTACAGGAGGAATTGTATTACATTTTTGTTTATTTCTTATGTTCCGTGTAGTCATTGAAGTTGATCTGTTATACGTTAATGTCTGATCAGATAAAAGCTTTTTATATAGAAATGATGTATTGTATTGTGCGTAAGTAGTCTAAGGTTAATGATTGTCACAAGAATACCCATTTTCTGGTTGTACCACTTCTCATTTAACTGTGGCAACTTAAAGGAATCGGTGTGTTTGATATGGCTAAACTTTTAATTGGGATTAGTGCGTGTGTGGTCTTATTTTTAAAAGTAATCTTTTTCTATCCGTTGACGAAACGTTCAGTAGTTAATTAGAATTAATCAAATTTCATATCAGTAAATCATTGTATGAAATACGAATATCAAACTTATTTATAATATCTATATAAAAACATTTTAGAGATGAATAAGTTTTACTTATAACAATAATATTTAGAACGATATATTATAAATGATGGCGTTTTACTTTCCGTCGACTACATTTTATAATTTTTTTATTTTAGTCAGAATACAGATGCTATTATTCATCATTTATCATCTCGAATATCTCCTAATCGGATCTACAACTTGAGCGATTCATCATGTTCACCCAAAACTCCTTTCGTTGAAGAAAATACGACTAGTAAGTAAATCTTGTAATTTGTTACAGAATTTATATCAAGTGATTTTAAAATTTGCCTCTTTATTTTAGAGTCAAAAAAGTTTTCAAAACGTGAATACAAAAATAGGAAAAAGGATTCTGATTATTCAGATGATGAAAGTTACCGTTCAAAAATAGGAAACACTAAAAAAGATGATTCCCATACAAATAATCAAAAATCTGTTACTTCAAAACGTAAATACAGATACAAAAAGAGAGCTCCTCTTTATGAAAATGATGAGAAAGAAAATCAAACAGATTTAAAAAATTATAATTTGATAGTCCAAGCATTTGAAAAAAAGGATAAAGTTTTTGATGATAGCATTTTAAATGCTGTAAAAGCATCTTCTGCTTATCGGAAAAATAAAAAAGAGAATAAAAATTCATTGAATACAATATTGAAAGAAATAATCAATGATAATGTATCGTGTGTAAAAGTTTCCAAAAATTCCAATTCTAGTTCGCCTCAAGCTATTATTGAAAATCCTACTAGTGCTGTCCATTCTATCGAAGAACACACTCCCACAAAAGATTTTATACCAATATTTAGCACTCCTCATAAGACTGAATTTGATGGATACTGTTGTGAAAATGATTTATCCGCTATTGCATTTCCTCGTGTTTCTAAATTGAACTTGAGTGGTGACATGTGTGAAAAGCGTTCCATTGAATCTGTAGCAAAAACTACTTTTTGTTTGGAAAACTCTATTTATTCTAAAAATAGAAATAGCCCTGACATATTTAATCACTCGCTTGAAACAACTGATTTGTCCATAGTGCACAAGACTCCTATATTTACTGAATTACCATCAGATCAAAAAATTAAAAACCTTACAAATAATAACTCAGTCATCAATTGTGTTTTATCATCTAATAATTCAAGTCATTCAAGTGAGAATCTTTCTCTGTCCAAAGAAAACGAATCCCATACTGTATTTAGTGAAATTAAGCCAAATAATGCTAGTCAAAATAAATTTACATGTGACTTAATCAATAAGCAGAAACAACACATAAATAATGAAAAACAATTTGATTCCGATCTTCATGTAGATAAAACTAAATCAAATTTTCACAAATTTGGAAATAACTTGGCTAATATAATAATTTTCGAAGAAGATGAATCTATCATCGAACTATTGGACGACACAATCAAACATCAATTTGCTCCAGATCTTTTAGAGGAAATAGTCAACTGTAATACGATAACAATGCGCAAAACATCTATCATGCCTTCTAGCGATGAAGACATTACGATTAAAGATACTGAGAATACTCATTCTATCGATGAAAACGTAACACTTAAAGATTTCAATAAATCTCATTCCATTGATAGAAACATTTCGATGGAAGATTTTGATAAATCTCATCCCATCGTAGAAAATGCTACAATAGATGAGTACGTAACAATTAAAGATTTTGAGAATACTCATTTTATTGATGAAAACGTTACAATTGAAGATTTTAACAAATCTCATTCCATCGTCGACTCAGAAAATGCTACAAACAGCCAAAGCTTTCATTCTGTCTTGGAAGAAACTACTGCAGTTCAAGATTTCGAAGATTCTTTCACATTGTTACCTGGAAAAAAATGGGAGAGGTCTCTAAACATAATTAGGAATTTGAACATGACAAACATGAAACTAAATCAACTAGATCAAACTCTCAAAACAGACGGTCTTGTGAGGGGACGCAAATACAGAGAAGGCGTCGAAAAAGTATATAATCTTCAAAATAAATCGGGTGACTGATTTATTTTTATGGCATCCTTTATATTTTCCTCTAATTTTTGTTAATTGTTGTTATATTTTTCAGTGTACAATAAAACGCTTTTACCAAATGTTACATTGGCGAGCAATACTTTCATGAAAAAGGGTAGAAAATCGGTGATACGAGGACCTTTGCATAGTTTCTATCAGGTCTGTATTCAATATATAATTTGTTCATTTTCGTTGATATATTATTTGATTATTACATTATTTTTTTTATTTTTATTTTTTCAGGAATGTGGACATGTGTCGGGTAATTTCATTTAATTTTTAAAACTTTTAAATAAACTTCATTCCGTGATCGATATTCGAAATAGAAAGTGACCAGTCGTTTGCCCAAATGACATGTTTTAGGACAATCGAAAAACTATACGATGGTTGAATGATCTAAATAATGATTTATAATCTATTTAATTTTGATCATGCTATTTCGAAATTTTTCGCGGAACGTGTTATACATTCGGTTTTGTTGTGTGTGCTATTATTGTTGTGTGCTAGTGTCGTGTGTACTAGTCTCATTTTGGTTAAGCGTCTGGTCGCAAAAGATCGTTTTTCGGCCAACGTGCGTCGCCGCAGCGCCGTGACTCACGATTCCCGGAAGAGAAATTGCGTCGGGTTGCAAATGCTCGTGATTCTCGGAATTTCGCAATTTCCTGACAACGCTTACGATGAATCGATGACACGTTTTGAAGTCGTTTTCGCCCATTTTCCGTTTCAGTTCCAATATTGGCCCGCGTACGTTTTCAAAATACGCTTTCGAAGATTTAAAGATTTTCGTTGAATTTAATTTTAAACTGAATTTATTTCGAGAATATTACGAAATTATATAAGGTAATTTTGCGTTTTAGATGCTTGAGTTAAAAATTTTGATTTATTTTATGCGTAATTTTTTCTAAGCGAGGCTCTGAATCTTAATATTTTTCATTTATGGTTCAACAAAAAATATATTTAGGTTTGGTGACGGTTTTCGGTTTTCAGTTCAGCTCTTGAGTTTTCAAAAAGAAACCGTTCATTTACAAAAATTGACTTCCAAAAAATATTTGGTACTATTAGGTTTGAGGTTGAACTGAATTTTTTTTCATAACCTAACCTCTAGATGTTAAGTTAGAAACCTTACTTAACACTTAGGGCACCTATGGATTAGGAAAACAAAATTAAATTCAACCTCAAATCTAGTAGTACCAAATATTTTCTGAAAACATCATTTCTCAAAAAAAAAAAACCGTACGCTTACAAAAACCGATTTTTCCAATAATTCCGAAAAATATTTTCTAAAATACAGTATTCTCCCCCCCCCCTGTAACGTCTGCAGCGTCCCTCCCTATAACGTCATTTTTTTCAAATGTATTTGAAAAAAAAATTAATTCGTAAAAATGTCAAAAAAAAAAAAGAAAAATGATATTTCATTTATCGATTTCCTGAATTCTCCCCTATAACGTCGAACCTATCTTGACACTATAGGGGGGGGATTACTGTATTCGACACCAAATTTTTATTTTCACCGATCCGAAACAACCCGAAATTTTTTTCCGATCCAGTTCCGGTTTTCGTTCCGGCCAAATTTCGGTTTTCGCCCTCTGTTCGAACCCTGACAAAAACGCCTACCGTCGATCACGAAAAAAAAACCACCAACAAAAAACCCCCGCACCCCAAACCCACCCGTACCAACCGAACCGCGAAGCGCCGCCACTGCGTCGGTGACGCGCCTCCGCGTGTGGCATCCCTGCGCGGACAAAGGAAGCGATCGGTGACGCGTAGCCGCAGCTCTCGGCGTCCGTGCGTCGCATTTCGCCCCCAGCCCCCCGCGCCCCCGTCCACCCCCGCCCCCCAGCGGCGCTCCGCCCCCCGCCAGCCCCGAACAATCCCGACCAGGAGACGGTGCATGTATCTGTTGCCGACGGACGCGACCTCAGGTGCTCTATTCACACACGCCATACACACACACATATACACACGCACACAGTCGAGCGGGCGACCGTTAGAGGAAAACGACGCTGACCCCGTTTCTGTTGGTTTTTCAGAACTGTTGCTCGATCCCGGTAATGATACTGGAGCGATATCGCGGTCGCGGCTCTCGATATCGCGCTTCGACGACGACCCCTCACTGAGAGACGAGTGCGTCTTCGACAGCAACGTCGACGCCAGGAGCATCGTGCTCAGGAAGTGCGACCAGTACGAGCCGTTGCCGTTCGACGAATGTTATCCCGATAGGTAATTCATAGGCTGTAGTAGAGATCAATGTATGAAGAGTCCTTGAATGTGCACGGTGGCTTTGTTGTTTTAGCAAAATCGCTCGTGTGCTACTGTGTTTCCCCGAAAATAAGATCCAATCTTATACTTATTTTACTTTCGAAAACTGGACTAGGTCTTATTTTCGGGGTAGGTCTCATTAAAACCATCCTATAAAATCATAGGAGGTTTTATTTTCAGGGAAACACGGTAGGTGAGTAGGTGTAGAGCGGGGATTCTCAACCCTGTGCCCGCATTCAAATTTGTGTGCGCTCGTGGTGAATAGTACTCAGGGTGCAGAAATCCGGTCAACAGAAAAAATAGGTGGTGCCCGCCGTCCTACCGATGTTTTATTGAATGTGCCCTTGGGTACGTCAACGTTGGGAATCCCGGGTGTAGAGGGTTGCATAGGGCCACAGACAGAGATTTTAGGTCTTGAATATGTAATAAAATATAATTGGGTGTGTTTTCGTTTTATGAGAAAATATGTGACATGTATTGTAACAGGGTTGCCAACTTTTTCTGTGATGATTCCGAGACAAATAAGTCAAAACCATGGTCTGCCTCTCCCCTCTTTTACTCTGTGTGTGTTGTATTTAAATTCTTATGAGATTTATGTTGAAATATAACACTCAATCGCAATATCAATTCTGCATTAGTTCATTACACACATTTTTCTTCAAATGGAAAAAATTGCAAATTTTTTATTAATTGGAATCACTTACATATACAAAGTAGTGTTCCCCTCCCCCCCCCTCTAAAAAAACCTGGCTACGGCCATGCTCAAAATAAAACATCATCATCATTACAAGTCAGTCAAATTCTGAATTTACAGAGCAATTTTATACTTCTCCGGAATACAGGACAGTGATTCTAATTCCAGAACAATCGTTTGTGCATATATAATTCGGTGCATTTTCATTTTATGAGAAAATATATGACATGTATTGTAACCGTGGCCCCCACTAGGGTGGGGTTCAGCAGGGCTCTAGGCCCGAGGCATCAATCAATTTTATAAAAATATTTTAACAATCTGTTTTGTTCGTCTTTGCATAATACATAGTTCAAGGTGTTGGTACCTACTAAAAAACTAATTTAAAAAAAATGGTGAAAATAGGAGGTCCGATAAAATTTTTGGTCCTAGGCCCGATTTCAGAATGTAGGGGGTATGATTGTAACGTATAATTCACCAGAGACTCGGACTTATCTAAAAGAATGTGTGGATCAAAATATCAATGTTTATCGTTATTGCTGTCTTTATTGTTTTGGAACGTCGCCGCCCGAGAAAACATAACTGAAGTCGGAAATCTGCATTGTTGGCATAGCTTTATTTCGTTAAAAAAACAATTGGAATAAGTCACGGGCCCTTAAGTGGTCCAGGTCTTCAGGATTAACCTCACTTCCATCCAGGGTTCTGGGGTGCTTGTAATAGGTGGGACGTAATTTTCAATTCCTTGTATGTTGTATAACCTTGTAAAAAAATCAATGCAAAAAATTAACACCCATACGTATTTTTTTCCGTTGAGAGAAGAAATCAAAAACTCATTTTTTTCTCATATATAGTGAAAATCATTCAACATGAAATTCCTTATTACGTAAATTTAAATGTAACATTTAACCTGAAAAAATATTTTAGTCCCCATAGTTTTGTGTTGCTGCTGTTAACAATATATGATTGCATCCATTCTATTTATTGTTGTCCTCATTTTGTAACACTGAAATATATTTTGTGTCAGTATAGAAAATTAACGATGACCTTGTTGTGCTTACAGTAAACTTCAAAAATGTCATAAGATCGGCGAAGGCGTGTACGGAGAAGTCTACTTGATTAAAAACGAGGACGATCCGCAGAACCCGATTGTTATGAAAGTGATACCCATCGAAGGTTTAGAATATGTGAATGGCGAACGTCAAAAGCAGTTCAAAGAAATCCTGTCCGAAATCACCATTGCCAAGTATGTTAATTCAACTTGACGCTCGCAATCTTACCACGATTACGTCGATTATAAAACTCTTTCGATTTCAGGGAACTGAGCGACTTACGCAACAACGAACTATCCAACACTTCGTCTTTCAACAAGGTCTATGACTTACGTTGCGTGCAAGGCGCTTATCCCAACAAACTCAAAGAGTCGTGGGAGGATTATGATGAACTGAAGGGGTCGGAAAATGACTATCCTGACTTCTGTAAAAATCAGCTGTACATAGTTCTGGAGCTCGAAAACGGCGGAAAAGACATAGAGGCGTTCGAATTTTGGAACGCCAAGCAGTCGTATGCTCTATTCTTTCAGGTTAATCAATTGATATTTATTATTAGTGTGATAGTTTTTCCGATGTTATTGTTTTTAGATGTGTTTTTTGCTGTTGTTTTTTATTTTCATTTTTTTGGCTGATGGTTGAATCTCTAGTGCGTGTGTTTTTGATTCACGACTAGATTTTCACTCATCCGCTACGAAAAATTTTTTTGCCTTCGATTAATTTGCATTTTTTCATAAGTGAAGTTGACATTATTATTTTGTTCGTGTTTTAATTTTTTTTATTTGCATGATGCATCTGTTTAATTTTTCTTTATGTTTTTTTTTAGCTTTTATTGATATCAGTTTTACTATGGGTGGTTGAATGTCTAGTTCATGTCGATAATTTCATGACTAGATTTTCACTCATCCACTGTATAATTGGCAGAAGTTGTTTTTTCTAGTATGTATGTATAATTTATTTTTTAATTATGGGTAATTGCATCCATCTGAACTATCATTGATTACCAATCCAACAATCTGTCTTTTATTTGAAGAACTTTTACTTAATGAAAGTCTTGAATTTTATTGTTTTAACATTAATTGTTTAGAATTCTAATTTTTTCTATATTTTTTTTACTGTTTGCAATAATTTATTGTACTGTTATAGATTGCTTATGCTCTCGCTGTCGCAGAAGAGACATTAGAATTTGAACATAGAGATTTACACTGGGGAAACATTTTAGTAAAACCATCAGATGACAAGGTATTTTTCGTTTGTGTGGTTAATCCTATATTTTTGTTATAAAATTATTTAATGAATGTTGATTTCAGATTGTTAAATTTACTATTAGTGGTTTACCCTATTCTATACCAACTTGTGGAGTCTTCGCCAACATAATCGATTATACTCTGTCTCGAATTTCTATTCCGAAAGTCAATTGGGTTATTTACAATGATTTAACCGGTGACGATTTGTTTAATTCTCATGGTGACTACCAATTCGAAATATATCGCTTGATGAGAGATGAAGTTGGGTAAGTTCAGAATCAATATTTAGTTTTGCTACATTTAATTTTTGTTCTAAATAATTTTGAAAATTTTGAAAATTTCAGGAATTCGTGGGGACTTTTCAAACCATATACAAACGTACTGTGGCTTCATTACATTTTGCTTAAAATGATCAATGGTTTGCGTTATCAAAAGAAGACCACTAAAATACATAAGCTATACCTGAGTAAAATTCAGAAATTAGCTGACAAAATTCTTGACTACGAAAGTTGTCTGGATTTTGTGCATTTTGAAAAATGTGACATCTAAAGTAGTGATTTATATATTTAATGAAAATTTCAATTGTTATGTTGTGAAAATAGTATTCTATATGTATGTATGTATCTATGTACTTTATATATATATCTCTATGTATATTGATATTAATTAATGAAAAATGGCACTGGTATTGCAAAGTCTCCAATTTGCATCATGTAGTTATTGCAAACTTAATGTTTTAAATTGTAAAAGTATTTCTTCGCTATTAAAAAAATATTTTTTTATCTATGAGTGCCTGCAAACGTGCCTGACCAATATTCGTTTTAATGTTAATAAATTTATCAATAAAATATTTTTGGAGACAGATTTTGGTTTTTTTTTTTATTTGATAGGAATAGTAATTTCATGGGTTGTAAAAAAAGCTTAAGAGTTTTCGTGAACCATGTATTTACAATACTTTGAACTACATAATACATTCCAGTCTGCAACATCCATTTAAGTTTTTGGTACTAGTATTGTTTATCGTTCCGAATTTAACAAATGAACAATGTGCAGCTGAAAAATGTTAAATAAACAGTCTTGCTTTGCTAGTTTTACTCTATATTTTCAATATAAAGTTTCACTCTGTGTACCCTGATTAAAACAACTAGTATTGGCATGTACACTCTACGTTTAGAAAAACAAAAAAATGGCAGGTGATAAAAATTACAAAACAGATAATACAAAAAAAAAATTTTTTTTCTGGTTAGTGGCGATTGAGGGTTGAAAATATACGAGAAATTCTGCTCTGACAAAGAAGTTTTTTTCACTAATGAATATACATATATATTCAAATAAATGGCATAGATAGCAAAAATAAAAAAGCTCATTTACCAAAGAATCGTAATTCTACACTTGTTTTGAGCCAAACAATCACTAAATATGTTAAAATTATGTATCACAAAGCGATAAACTATTCAGCAAAATGAAACGTTTAATATCAAAATGAGTTTATAAACGTAACAATATATTTTATATGGCATACTTGTGATTATAAATGACCTTTCAATTAACTTGATTAATACATATTAAAATTTAGCTTCAATGGCCTGCTATTTTGATTAAGTTCATTTTCAATTGATCAAATCAAATCAAATAAAATTTGCATTATTTCATTGCATGCGATATAAGCATATGAATGAAAATTTGAAATATGTATTTTTTTGTATACGCTATACACAAAAATGTAAATAATATCCACCGAATGAATATTAAATTAAAAACATGGAATGAATTGCATATAAGATATTAAAATATTGAATAAATTTACATACAATACACTATATTCCCAAATAATCACAAATTTTAACTGAGGACAAAAATGGAAAATTTCAACAATCTATTTATCGGATCAATATCGAATGGTAAGATTATTCATTGTCAGTTGAAACAATAAAATTTTATAATCCAATTTAAAAAACACAGATGCACTTAAATGCATTTCGAAAATCACTCGAGGCTAATTAAAAGCAACTTTAACGTGAATACAGTAAAAGTTAACTTTGCGTATGAATTGGTATTTTGCTTTTTATTTTCAAATACTTTACAAGTGACACCCAATAAAATATTAAGATATAATATTATCATTATTATCTCTAGTCACAAAATACAATATTTAAATATCGATTTTCAGTTGTATTGTATAAACAAATTAATATCTAATTATATTTGTTATTTATAATGTATACACGTTTTTATACACGACATTTTTTTCAAACTATAAGTATATTAATATTTACTTAGATTATTTAAGCGTAAAATTTTCTTTCATAGTGTGTATCGATAATACGATAAACTATATATGTTGATAGCCTTTGATTATTTAAAATTTATACTATAATTTAATACAAAAATTACATAAATTGATACAATGTAATGAGAACCATTACATTTCGTCAACATTTATTCTTTCGGTCATTGATGACTTCCAACTAAAGTAAGTATTCGAAAAATTGAAAGAAAAGTAAAAGTAAATCTGATTATTTATTCCAGATGAATCAAGATTGAAAGGCACTGATGTCTTAAACTGAAACACATACCATAGCATATAAATTCTGGGTGTAAGCTTATTTTAATATAAGTTGTAAATATTCATATTTAACGTTATCCTATTGTAATAATATTGAACCTTTTTTTGATGTATAATATGATTATAATCCTTATGTCAATATCACCAGATATAAATGTGAAATGCCTAATGAAAAATATAGATATAATATTGGGATCAATATTTTTTTCAATAATCTAACTTTGAGGAAATATTAATTGTTATAAATTACATATATATAAGCAAGATAAAATAAAAAAATAGAGATGCAGATGAAATAAGATAGTATAGTTTATCTTGAAACTTTTTGATTTTATTTTATTAATATAAAATAATATTTGATTAGCTAGATTATAAGGAACTTTTTATGTTTGTTCCATTTTTTATTAAAATTACATGAATGTATTCAACTATTGACATAAGGATCGAATTAAACAATTAATTTCAGCAATACTGAATGAGTTATTTGAATAAAAATAAAAGCATTCAGTAAGACTGAAAAAAATAATATATTTACCGATCAATTTCTAGTTACTCAGAAAAATAACATAATATAAAATTTAATAAACTAGAAAATATAAAAAAAAAAAACAAAAATAAATTTAGTTCATAAAAATAGAAGAATATGCATAGAATTGGTAAAAACATATATGTATATTAGTAAAAAATAGAAAAAGCGAGGCCTACCCATAAAAAAATCACTTAAACTGCAATCACTAACAATAAGTGAAACAAACATTGTCATTTATATAAAGATAATAAAAGCAAGGTATACATAATTGAATACATAAGTTGAATCGCTGTTGGCTTCATGATGGTTTTAAATTGTAATTAAGTACTACTTAAGACAAAACATCAATGGGTGGTGAAGATAACGGAGCAAGTGTATTATTCGGAGCCGGAGCCAAAGGATCAGTAGCTAATGGATCCAATGGACCGCCAGCTTCCAAAGTCGCAAGTCTCACAGCTTCTTTATATGGCCCTCTTTTTTTCTTATTGAAATGTATCTACAATAAAAAAAATGTGAATACAAAAAAAATATTCTTCATTCAAAAGAAAATGAACGAAAAATACCTTAAAATTATCTAAAAACGGTGCAAGACGATGAAATGGTACTAAAGAAGAGGTGCTCGATGCAAACCACGCTACCCGAGCATGTCCTTCTTCGTCCATGGAAACAACTCGTCCAGGCCACCAAGGAAATCCCTGTAATTTACCCCAAACCACATCACCAGCTACTACCCCGCTGTATCCACCTTCGCAATTCACCCAACCACTAGATGAATCGTCGCACATTTTCATATCTTCCATTGTGTCTTCGTTCTGAAGATTCTCCTCGTTGGTTTCTTCGACGTGATTGATTATCGACAAAGTCTTCAGGTTGCAAGAATGGTTTTCGTCGGGAGTTTCAGACTCGGACACATCCCCGCTCACGTGTTTGGTTTTCTTTTCGTCTTTCTTCTTCTTTTTATGTTTGACCTTGTGTTTGTGTTTTCTTTGGAATATTTCGTATGAGGTTTCGTTCAGCGGCGAGGGTGGATGTGTATCAGGAGTCGCTTGACGACGAGCTTGTTTTTTGGCCTTTTTAATGGCACGTCTTGCGGCTTTGCTATCGGTTTTAATAAACGACGGATTGGAATTTTCTTCCCCTGAATTAGTCAACACGGGTAACTTAACTACGGTTCCTTCCCCTTCACCGAAAGAGATTTTCAAAGTTCGTGCATTTGAAAATACACTGCTAGAAGACTCATCAGTATTATTCGAAGAGTTTTCGATTCGTTTTTTTTTATGAACACTTATTTCACTGTCACACTTTTGGCTAACCTTTTGTCCTCTTTGTTCACTTTCTGAATCAAATTCTCTATCGTCTACGAATTTATTATCACTAGATTTTTCACTAGAACTGTAAAGCACAAGATTTTTGTCGAAATCCTCGAGACAATCCCCATTGCTATCTCCGCTTCCTTCCATATTTTTATATTTTCCCGAATATTGCATATCTAAATTGGTTTCACTTTTATCGTCAGTCTGTCTAATCCATATTTCGTTTCTATTATAAGAATTTCCATTGAGGGCATTAGATATTTCGTTAGGGTGAAGTCTAGAAAGTTTGGGAATCAACGAGTTCCCCATCATTAACGTTCTATCTTCGCTTTTTGTCGAATTTCTGTTAGAAGATTCCGAGCCGGCGTAAGATTTCCTTTCTTTGGTGGGACTGCTGACTTCGTTGTTTTTCCTTTTGCGCGTTTGGACTACATTTTCTGAATTTTCGTTACATATTCCTTTACATTTTGAACACAACACTTTTCTCGGCCTCAAACGAATCTTGGACCTCTGTAGGGGTTGTTTAGTTTTAGCCGGAACGCCGGGTTTGTAACCTGGATCTTCGTAAGCGAAACGTTGACTTACTGAATATAGCTTATTGTCAGTGTTAGTTTTCTGTGTAAAAGCTGGATGTAAAGAAGACACGCCAAATGGAAGATTTCTGCAAAGACATTGAACATTTTTTAAATTACATGTCTCGTTTATCAAAAAATATCGTTAAACAGATTTTACACTTTAAATTCAATAATTTGAAAATATTATTAAGATTTTTGAAAATTTCGTAGATTACAATGACGATGGTTTTAATAATATTTTCCGATGGTTGAATTTGAATCGTAAAACCTGAATAATGATTCATGCGACGTTTATAAATTGTATGAATGTAGAAATATTGCAAATTTTCATTATTTTAATATCGTGAAAGACTACAAGGAAAAATCTGAGAATACTTTCCCATTAGTCATTACTTGCATTAATTGTATAATAACGATATTTCCAATCGAGAATTAATCGCTTTATAAGTGTATACCAAATTCCAAAATATATCAGACTCTAACGACGCATCAAAATCGAAATTCCAAAATCTTTCGAAACAGTATATGATGTTTGTATTAAAAAAATTTCATAAGAACGATAAGCGTAAATCTATTTGCAATTCAAAGATTAACGAGCCGATATCCTTCAATATAATTAATATATAAAAAAATCAACCAAACGTCTACGAAATTCACAATACATCCTATATAAAAAAATTTTGAAAACACTTTTTCGATGGTTTTTTTGTGTTTTTTTGCACACACACACAAATTAGAACCTCCCCAAGAGCGCCTTATGACTCACAAGCACACATGTTAAAAACCTTTTAGAACAATCGAGCAGGACCCCCTGGAAATGCCTCCCATCAGCTCCGCACGAGACGACGAGCACGTCCTGAAGGGCGGCCTCGACCCTCACCCACACCTGCCTGCCGGCCACCAGCGGGGACTCCGCCCCCTGCGCCTCCGCCCCGACTTCCGCGCCTCCGGTCGTGTCGGCGCCGCCCTCCATCGGCTCGGCGGTCGTTCGTCGGAGTCGCCGCCTACATTCCAGCGGGGGCCCCCGACAGTGGCGGCGCCCCCGAGGCTGCGCCCTTCGCCCTTCGCCCTCCGCTCGCCGATCAATCGGACGAAACCGAACCGAAAGGTTCCGACGTGAGCGAGATGTCACAATAACTGAAAATTAATCGAAGTTCCATTCGAAGGCGGTGACGCGTTTCTTGTTCTCCTAAACATCGTCGATTCTTCGTATATTGCAAAATCGACGAATAAACTGTGCGAAAACTGATATTTTCTTTATTAAAATTTATTTTTTTGATATTTTAAAATTTTAACTATTCATTACAAATATAACATATTTTTATAATAAAAAACAATTTATTTTATTTTTAAATGTTGATTTATAAATAAATTTTAAGATTTTATCAGTCAGCTGTCACAAATGATCATGCTTCGATTTCGGTGCGTTTTGGCCGAACGATCATCTGTCAGTTGATTATGTAAAAGCGTTTAATTGACGGATCGTTCAGTCGGTTATCAGAGTGGGTCGAAGGTGATCGCGTTTGCTTTGAAATTTTGATTTTGTAGAAAAAAGAGGCTTCGGAGGACGAAGTTTGGTGATATTTTGGATTGTTAGATCGGTTGGTTTTCGTTTGGGGTGTCGCTTTAATTGTTTTGGGTAAAGGACTCTAATATAGGTGAGTTTTTATAATGTTGTAGAACTATTTCGAAATCTGGTTCGTTGAGATAATTTCGATTTTTTTATGTAGTTCGGTGTTTATTATACGTTCACCTACTTTTTTTACGATTCAATAAAATATATGTGCATTACTAAATTACAATTGAACAAATATTGATTTTTTTCTTCATTTGTACTTTTTTGAAATTATTAATATTTTATTCAAAAAAACTAATCCATTTTTAATATTCCACCATAAAATTTTTATTTAGTTGTAAAAATAATAATTTACTGACCACAATTTACCATTCACCACATTTAAAAAAATAATGTATAGTTTATTAACATGACCTCGTGTCGATGTTTATTGAATTAAAGTATGCACAACACATTCAGAAAATTATATAATTTTAAGAAATAGTTTTATTACCTTGGATATTTGCCACCTTTTGTCTCTTAAAATAACTCATAGCAAATACCTTATTTATAGAACATAAAATAGCATTGTAACTTTGCGATACATCGACATACATCCTTTCGATATTTAAATTTTTGCCCTTAAATGACTATAATTTTAAACGACATTTTTCTTACAGATCAAAATGCCAGAAGACAGAATTGATATAACTCAACCTTTATGGGATCAAAACACCTTTATTGGTAGATTCAAGCATTTCGCTTGGATAACTGATCCTAGATCGGGACTTGTATCCGAAAATGAGCTGATGGAAGCAAAAGCCCTTTATCACAGCTATAAGTAAATATTTTTTACATATGTTTAAGAAATTCATAAATTCTTCATTTATTATCAATAAATATTTTAGAGCTGGAAGTGAACCGGCTGGGACAACGAAATCCCAAATATTACGAGCGAAACAATTATACGAATCAGCTTTCCATCCAGACAGTGGAGATCTTCAAAATGTGTTTGGCAGGATGTCTTTTCAATTGCCCGGTGGTATGATTATTACGGGAGCTATGCTGCAGTGGTATAGGTAAATCAAATTGAAATTAATATATTTATTAAACTACATTTAGACTATGCCTATAAAATTTTCAAGTGGTTGATTATATCAATTTCTATGTTTTGTACTTTAATCTTCATATAATATTGTTATCTATTGAAAATTTTCCTTTATTGTATAATATCTTTAATATAAATCATTTGTTTGTTTTTTTATGTATAAAAACAAAAAAATGATTTATCTACCTTTATCAACTAATTAATGATCTATTTAACTCAAGTTCAAATACTACCGAGAAGTTGTTATCAGCTTTTATTTTTGCAAACGAAAATAACAATGAATTAACTAAATTTTATCATATTTTGGTTCAATGATGTTTTGAACTTTACTATTATAAATCCATTTATTGGCGTAATCTATTTTTCTATTGTGTTTTCAATTTTGCCTTCTTTTTCATAGAACTAACCAGGCTGTAATATTTTGGCAATGGGTTAATCAATCGTTTAATGCCCTTGTCAATTATACAAACCGTAATGCTCAATCGCCTCTTACCAATACCCAAATGGGCGTTGCATACGTTTCCGCTACGGGAGCTGCTCTTACAACAGCTCTCAGCTTCAAATTTGTCGTTCAAAAAAGAGCTACAAACCCAATTATGGCAGTCAGTATTGAAGAAATTTTTATTCTAAAACCATTTCTTTCTGTATTTACTATTTTTTATTCTTTTTTTGCTTTCAGAGATTTGTACCATTCGTAGCAGTAGCCTCTGCAAATTGTGTCAATATTCCATTAATGAGACAGTCTGAAATAATCGGAGGTGCATCTTTTGCTCATGAATATCATAATGTTTATGAGTCACTGGTTTCATTGTTGTTTATTTTGGAATTTTCTTAGGTATCGATGTGACTGATGAAAATGGAAAGGTTGTAGGGAAGTCGACAATTGCTCCTATGAAAGGAATCGCACAAGTGACAACTTCCAGAATCATCATGGCCGCTCCAGGAATGATGGTTTTGCCGTTAATCATGGAACGTCTCGAACCTAAAGCATGGATGAAGAAAATAAAATGGGCTCATGGTCTTATGCAAACATTAATGGTTGGATGCTTGTAAGTACAATTTTTATTCCACAATAAAAATTTATCTGAGAATATATAATATATCCTTGAATATGTGATGATATTATTATTTTTTCTCAGCTTGACTGTAATGGTTCCTACAGCCTGTGCTATTTTCCCACAAAAATGGTATGTTTATATAATTTTTTAAATTTCTATTTATGAATTATTTATATTTATTCCAAATTATTTAATTTCAGTTCATTGTCAATAAATACTATCAAAACGTACGAAGAAGATAATTATAATGAAATTGTCAAGAATACAAACGGAAAACCTCCAGAATATGTATACTTTAATAAGGGATTGTAAAATGTATACAATTTAAAAGCTTTGCTGACAATAATGTTAAAAATCGTTAAATTGGCCTGGTTGTAATGTAATGAAAATTAAATTGACATTCAGTTGCTTAGATTTAATTAGCGTAGTCAATGTTGAGATTTATTAGCTGTAATTAATATTGATGATGTTTTTCTTGTTGTGTTATAGATTAGCACAGTTAAAAATTTGTTAAGATCCATGAATTGTTAAACATGCAAAAATCATATCGGTGATAAAATATTATAATTATATGTAATATTAATATTTTTTAAAAATATTTATTTACTTATGAAAAACCATTGTACTTATATTATTTTATTTTTTTAAATCATTTGTAAATCAAATGTATATTTTTTGATTATTTTACGTAATGTTGCAATAAGATTGACTGGTATGTTTATATTTTGATATATGTTGAAATATAAAATTCGTGATAGTACAGTGCGAAATTTTTTGCGCATTTATTTGAATGTATTTTATGTTATTGTTTAAGTGGTATTTTAGTCTAAAATAATTCAACGCAATTCTTCTTTAATATCTGCCTGTTAAAAAAAGACAATTACAGTATTATTCTATAGCTTTCTTAATTTTGCAATATTGTGTTATAAATGAAACTAGCATTTAACTGTTTTCCATTTACGATAATGGCAAATATTATTTATGTTTGTAATTGCATAAAATATTACTTATTAATTTTGCAATATGAATATGTTAAAATAATATAATTTGGGCAATACTTTCATATTTTTAAATATTTAATTGTACTATACTAATTAACATAAATTGTACAAATTTATATGTTATGTGATTAACTCAAAAGTTACTAAATATTTTGTGTGTTCCTATTTTTATTTTGATTTGAAAAATCTTTAATTTAGTTCACAATCAGTTTCCAAAATTCAGCTTTATTATCTACGAAAAAGTTACATATTCTATTTATTTAAAAGCAATTGTAAATCACGATAATTTTTAATAATTCACTGCTCAATTGATGTGTTCTTATAATTTAATTATATTTGATGTCAGTTTGCTTATGTCGGTGTTTCCCAACCTTATTTGTACCATGCCCCATTTCAATAATTCAAAAATCCCAAGCCCCCCCCCCTCCCCCTCCACCTCTCAATTTAGTTTGTCAAATAACACACAAATGCTCAACTATTAACTGATCTTAAGCCTGTCATAACGGTGTTGCCGTCTTATTCTCGAAAAGGCATATTTTTTTTCGAAAATGCGTTTTTCGACAACAATCTAACAAATATTAATGATCTGCGTATTTCCCCTCTAAAATTGCCATATTGCCCCTCGGTGGGGCGTACGCCCCACGTTGGGAAACACTGGCACTAGAAATTCATAATTAAAATTAAAATTTAATTGTGTAACCATTTTGATTATACTTCCTTAAATCACATGTACTCCTGGTAATTTCATTCTGACTGCGTCGTTTAAGAATCCAGAATTAAAATTGAAAAAATAATAACAATTTCTATGATACTTTCTTAAATCACATGTACCCCTGATAATTTCTTTCATACTGCACCAACTAAAATTCGAAATTAAATTTAAAAAATAACTGCATTAAAATTTGTATCATACTTTCTTAAATCACATGTACCCCTGGTAGTTTCGTTCATACTGCACCAACTAAAATTCGATATTAAATTCAAAAAATAACTGCATTAAAATTTCTATTTTACTTCCTTAAATTATATGTACTCCTAGTAATTTTGTTCGGGCTGAGGTTTAGCCCAAACAAAGTGTTTCCCAACCTTATGTGTACCACGCCCCGTTTCAACGATTCAAAAATCTCCATGTTACCCCCTCTCAAATTATGTTTGTCAAATAACACACAAATGCTCGAAATTATTTTCAACAACAATTTAAAAAATATTAATGATTTGCATATTCCCCCTCCAAGATCGCCATATTGCCCTCCGGTGGGACATACGCGCTATGTTGGGAAACACTAGCTTAAGTATATAATTCTTATCAGATTTAATTTAAATTTAATAATATGCCGAATGAAAATGACCTATTTTTAATTGTAAAATGCATATTCGTTAGAATATTTAAATAAGGATACATATGGAATAAAAGTTTATTATAAATTGAAAATATACTATAATTTTTTTGGTATATATTTTTCAAATATATTGATACATGTCAAATATCAAAAGTCTTACATGTAATGGAATCAGTTTAAATAAAAATGTTACATTCCAGTGCTTATATAATATATAAAATAGAAAATTATTTTAACACAGACTCAGTCAAAAGTTGTGGAAATAATAAATGTAAAAAAAAAAGAAATGTTGATTCGTGGATTATTTCCCAATAAAGTTACAAACTGAATATACATATTATTAAATCATTACCTTTAATTTTTTATTGAATATACATTAAATGTTTTATTTGAAAAACATGAAACATTTTTACAAAAATGTTAAAAAAAAAATAAAAATAACTATTTACATTCGATAACATTGATTATGTCTAATATATTTTGGATGATTCTAATAATACGGACGCATCACACATCATTTTAGATGTGGAGCGTACTAAAAACATAAGATGAGATTGTTCAAAAACATTCAAATGAACCCTCGTTCGCACAAGGCCATGTAAAATTGTGGCTCGTTCCAAATCAAGCCAGCGCTGAAGTGAAAGCTCCCGTTCCTTTATAGGCACACCCAGTACTACATCCCAGGGACCCCAAAGAGTGAATTCTAATATAGATTTCACTTGATTTAGGGAAACAGCTTTTTCTTTACTCAACAAATCTTGTATCAAGGGTGTGAGTTTGTCGTTTGGAAGAAGCAGCTTCAATGCTGTTATGGCACATTCACATAAGGAAGACATTTTTTCTTCAGAGCTTATTTCACATCTAGTCAGATCACTTAATCTGAAAAGTACAAAAAATATAGACAAATATCCTAAAATTAGATATTTTTGAAATATTTATAAGACTCACCCTTGTAGTATACAAAGTCTGCCATAACAATTTGCTTTTGGCATTTGTATGGAAGGCGGACCATCTTCTAAACTAGTGTCTGACATAGATGATGAATTTTGTTGATTTTTCAGTAATTGGTTATCGCGGCTTATTACAAATGCTGACAAAGAAGATGGAACTTCTTCTATGCCTCGTGCTTGTAAACACTTCAAACCATTTATAAGTTGCAACATGACAAATGTAGCTTCATGTTGACTTTCACAATTAGAATCTTTTTCAGAACTAGAATTTCTTTTCAGTGAGTTCGAAGGACTCGAGAGATTTTTATTTTTGAGATATTCTCCAAATGTTTCAACAGTATCCATTTGTGAATGGGCTAGTACAACGACAGTAGCTAAATAAAATAACAAATCAAACTGTAGTCACATCGTTATTATTACAATAATCAATAATTTACTGAATCAATTGTTACCTTGTACTAATTGATTACCCTCTTCTCCGAATTGTTGCATAGGAACTAAATCACAAAATTCCGTAACAGCATTCAAACACAAGTACTGAGGTTGTACAATATGTTGCGAGACGAGTTGTGAAGCCATTTGTTCTTTATGCAACATTAAAGTGACGTTCACAGCTCCACCAGCAGAGCTAGAGTTCCACACAGCTGAGTGAAATATTCGTTTACCAACTTTAAGGGATCCCGATCCCTTCGAAGTAGCCGACGTCACTGTGAAGTCACTCCATCTGAGATTTGTGCATGTTTTTAAACCTCTTAAAGATGGTTGCATCAATGCACTCTGTTGAACCTAGAAAGAAAATAAATTTTCAATGAATTTTCCTAAATAATACATTCAAAATAAATAAGTTAATTATAAACATACCTGCTCTAAAACTTGAGCCAAAGCCTCATGATTTGCTATAACAACAGCGCCATAGTTGTCTTCCAAATTCTTATGTACGACACTTCTACCTTTTCGAACTCGTAGCTTGCTTGTAGTGTTACTAACATTAGAATTATTAAAATCACCATTATTATCTCCATTATTAATTTCATTGCAACTATAAAAGCTATATGGAGAGTATATTTCAGATTCAGTCTCACTTCCACAATAAGGAAGAGAGGATGATCTTACGAAATTTCCATTCATTTTCAAATAATCTATTGATTTCTCCATATTACAATCGCTTTTTCTATATGATGATGGAGTTGATGTTTTTAAAGGTTGTTTTCCACCATTGGTGCGATTCACTGGATATAATTTTCTGCCGTTTGAATTTGGAATACTGGTACAGTTACTCACAAATTCATAATCACTATCACTCCCATTTCTATTATGCGTATTGGAATTATCAGTTGATTTTTCATATTTGTCAGAACCATAAACATCGTCATAACTATGACCTTGTTGTTCATTAGTAGTTGAATTTGAAATATCTGTTTTTAAGGCGTCATCAAAATCAGTTTCACTATCATCTGAAGAAGGCATTCTCTTTTTAGGCAATTCTAATTGTGCCTCTCGTTCTCTCATACTTGCTGTTCTCTCTGGTTTACGAGGTGCTATAGCAGATCTCACTTCTCCTGAAATGTATAAAAATTAAATTAATTGATATTGAAATGAAAAACAAACATGATCAAAAATTATAGACGCATTAACACAATGACAATACCTAGATTTGCATAGACATTGTCGACTGGACGAGATGGAGGGGCAGACCACATAGGTTGTTTTTGCTGACGAAGCAATAAAGCAGACTTTGGAGGTGGTGGCCTTGCTGGCTTAGTTGGGCATCCATCGATTGTGTGGACTTCTTCTTCATTTGGTTTTCTGGGAGGAGGTGGGGGTTTGTTATGTATATCTCTGTAGCCAGAATCCTCATTATCACCCACTGAACTACAACTATATGTAGATCCATCAGATAAGGACAAATCATCATTATTCATTTGCTTTGTGATGTTCAATATATCAGCATTGTTTTTAACAACTTCTACTGAAGAACCGTTTAATTCTAAGGGATGAATGATAACCAATCGTGGTTTCGGTCTAGGCGTAGACTCACAGAAATCATCTTTTTTCACAATTTTCGGATCAAAATCAATATTTAAATCTTTCTTATCTAAATCTTTAGATGAACCCAGTCTCAAAAGTTTTCTTAGCGAAAATTTGAGTTTTCCTTTTTTCTTGTCATCACTGCCAATTAGATTATCGTGAGAAAGAGAAAGAGATCTTCTTGGAGCAGGTTCTGGCGTTTTCTCTACAACTTGTACCACTTCGCCACATGGGTTTTGATTGATATTTTGTCTAAATTTAGGACTACAAGACGAGGCCCTTTCTCTCTTCTCCTTTTCTCTAACTACCGGTGAATCAGATTTCAAGTTTGCTGTTGGATTTCTTTGATATAAGTTACCAGATGATTCTTCATTTGTGGAAGGTGGTGGCTTTGGAGCTTTTCTTTTATTCGGTGTGAGATTAACAGAGCTACTGTTTTCTTCTTTTATTGAAATCATTTTTTGTGTCTCATCACATTCGGTTTCTTCATATATAGAATTATCATTTGATTCCATAACTTCATTAGTTTTTGAATCATCTTTTGAAGACAAATTATCTGACGAATTCATCAACTTCGAATTTGCATTATTATTCAAGGTTTGCTGCAATTGAAGGATTACTTGCTGTTGTGGCAAAACATTTGCTTGAGGTCTTTTGTTCACTTGCTTTATTACAGATAATGGTTTAACGGGTAATTTTGGTTTCTCAGGAACTACAGGTCTGCATATACCTGAATCTTTAATCAACCCGTGCAAAAATGATGGCCTAGGATCTATCTGAGGAGGAGGACTTCTAGGAAGCGCAGGAGGTTCAGAAGTTTCTTCAGGATCTGCTCTTCCATCAGGTTCACCCGCTAATTCACGACTAGCTTCAGCAGAAAACACATTTTGACCAATACTTGGAATTATTTGAGGCATGTCAAGTATTTGGGACTGAAAATGTGTTTCATATGTGTCTTGAAGTGAATCTGACTGACCATCCACTTTTCGGATATCATCTAAGGATATATCAGAACTAGTTTTGTCGTCAGAATCAGAATCTTTATTTTCTGAATAAACTTGAATTTTTAAGCAATCGTCATTTTTCTTAGATATATTAAGATTTTCCATAAATTGACGATCATCACTATCAGAATCACTTTTGCTGCTGAAAGAATCTTCATCTGATGTCATAGATTTTGAAATAGTATCAGCTGAATAATCTTTTGTTATAATTTCATGATCCAGTTCATTATTCGAAGAGTTTTTCTCTGGTTCAATGTCAATTTTACAAAATGTGAATTCTGGTTTCGCCAAAGTGTTCAATTTTGGCTTTTCAGCATCTTTTTTAATTGGTGCATTTCGATTGAGAGCATTCTTTTTATATTCAAATATATCTATTTTTTCAAAAGTTTTCTTGTTATCTCCATTTTCGTTTGGCTTATTGTTAACACAATTAATCCTATTTTTCTCTAGTGTTTCTGAAATTTCTTCAAGCAATGATTTTTCTGATGATACGTCCGAATCTTTTCTACAATTATTGTTCACAATTGCATCACAATTTTGGACGAACGATTTTAATATTATATTCGTTTTGTAATCAGATGATTTATTTTCTTTATTTTTATGTATTGAGGGTATTGGGGACGATTTTTTATCATTCAACTTTGCGATACTATTTTTGATGGAGTTTTCTTGACCAAATGGTGTAACAGAAACGAGTAAAGTTTTCTTCTTGCCATCAGAATCGGTTTGCATTTTTCCCAATAAAAGAGACGTATAAGATTTTTTAGTTTCCCCATTACTATTTGACGATAAAAGATTGGCTTTTACAGAATTAAAGTCAGTATTCGATTTTGTAAGGCTTTTGAGTTCTTTTTCTTCTTCGCAATCAGGAATGAAATCATCGTCTTCTGTGTCTTCGGATAATTCAAAATCTTCATCATCAGACCACATGTCTCCTCCATAACCAATAACCTGACAGACATCTTGAGAAAACGAAACTACTCTTTTATGTTTCTTTTTCGACGATAATTTCAATATGCTGCTCGGAGATGATTTTATCGATTTAGATAAGAAGTTACTTTTGTTTTGGAAGGGTGAAGAGAAGTAACTGCTTTTATGGGTTCCATTTTCGGTGTGTTCGTCTTTTGATTTAAAACAATTCGAGCAAAAATCCTTTTTCCAAGCATTTTGAACAAATCCCTGGCAAACACTAGACATGTTTCCGCGCGATTTTTTCGTATTTAAATAACCAGCATTCTGAAACGAAAAAAACAAATAATCATTAATAACATTTCAAACCATATAATAACATTTAGACTTAAATATTAAAAGTATAATTGATGAGACAAGAGCGTATACAACGAAGATGCGCCTCTAAGCAATTAATCATCAACCCGACGTCTTATAAATGATTGTTCCGGCCAAGGTGATTTACAATTTTGCGTTTCTTACCAGTCAAGACAAAACGGTAAAACGTACACAATATTCACATGAGATGATAATTTATTGCAAAAATATGAAAATGTCACATGTCCGTACACCGAAGTTACTCTTGCATACGAAATCATTTTTCACTTAACAATAAAAAAACATGTGAACCGATAAATTTTTCACCAGAAAGTTTACTCGGAGTTCACAAGTCGTCTGATTAATGTCAACGACAACGAAAAGGTCAGCGAGTGTCAATTTCTATGAACCCATGGCATCAAAGCAGACGCAATCGAAACTAATACGGAGAGATGACTTCATATATTTAATTATTCACATTATTCAATTCACACTCGATCGCATCGAAGTGTCGATGCTGGATGTTAAATCGCACTGATCTGTCGTTTAACCGGTTTATTTCCTTTTATTATTCGGTTAACACTGGTGAGGGTTCACAGATTTCCCCGGCTAGATCGTGAGAAAATGTTATCAGTTTATTTTGTTTGATTTCTAGTGCGTGATCGACTTTGTAAATGTCAACGGAGGACAAAAAAGATGGTTAAGAAAAGTTGAAATGTTTTATAAACTAGTACTTTGAAATATTTTTTATTATGACTCAAAATATAATGAACGGATCATATTTTTTTCGTTGATTTAACGGTATTTCATTTCCGAGACGTGTAAATATTCGAAAACACGTGATAAATAATTTTTCGTATACGAATTTATAAAAGAACGATATAGCCAAATCGTGACGTCCAAAAGTGGTATTTAGCTCAAATTCAAATTAGTAGTTGCGTGCGGACGTCGTTTTCGAACAAGTCGATTCCCACGAGCGGAAAGAAAACGACCAAAAAGGGAACAAAAGGGAACTCTGGAATCTGGACACACGGAAGAATGCTGCCCCTTTAGAGGAAGCCATTAGTCGCATTAGCATATAATTCGAGGGTTCGATCGTTCGGGTCTTTCCTAAGATCGTTAATTTGAAACTCGAGTTGGAGTCATCGCTCAACTTTGACTGCTTCGGTTCAGCGGACGACGAAAGTCGAGTTTTCTCTCCGTTCTTATCTGTTGGTCTACGATCACGACAATGTCTCTCTTTTTCCCGGCAGCCATTATGTAAAGCCGAGTTTCGCTCACCCGTTAAGGACACGAACTCGAGCAAACGGTGTGCACGGGCTTTTTCGATTTCTACAGCTGATCCGTGTCGAATTGAAAGCTCACGATGTCAAATATTTGAATATACCGCACCAGGACATGCGCGTACTGAGATCATACCGCTGAAAGACAAACAAAAGCATCTTTGTGTTTGCGCAACCAAAACATTCGTCACGTATCGTATTTCAACAACCATGTTGACTCGCTGATGGAGAATAATTTAGAAAGGATTTCAAAGAAGGCACAAAATACCGTATTACATTACTGACAAGGCATCGCAAAAATACATTATGAGATTTTCGATAGAATGTCTACATATCAGTGACGTCTCGAGACAATGTGCCGCTGTTAGGCAAAGTGTAAAATGTTGCAATCTCTAGAAATATGGTTCAAAGTCAAAGTAAAGCGAGCATAGGATCATTTCCATCAAGCATTCTTTACCGTCGTTGAAAACTACTCATGTTATTTTTTTTGTCGAATCTGTTTTTTATAAAGAAAAATATTTATTACTAAATTTGTTTTGCCGTTCTTCAAAGTTTGCCGCTATTAGGCATTGCCTTATTTGCCCATGCCATCGGGACGTCACTGCTATATATGAATCAACAGCTTAGTCTTTTCGGAAATTCCCATTGATCACAAAAATTGAGTGATTAATGAAGTAACCAAAAGATGATTATGTTGGCGTACTGTTGAACCATTGAACATGTTGATTTGAATCATTTATCAAAGTATTTACAGTGTACAATACCTGAACTTTTCAAGAATTACTTTCCGCTTATCACTATTTATAAAATGTCCAAGTTTCGATCAACGAAAGGGCCTTGTTGCCATATAAAACCCGTGATAATAATCCTCATATGGCAAAGTTTGAAACGGCTCACATGAGCCGTTCATTTTCGTTATGCCACTTCAAAAAATCAAATTCCCCAGCGCCTGGATAACGTAACAAAATCAAGAGGTCTTATACTCGGCATCCGGCAACACATAATGGGATCGCTCTTGTTTCGAATCTCGATCGTTCGGAAAACCGCCGAAGCGAAAATAACGATCTATCGTTGAAACGTCTCAACGCTCGAGCAGTTCCAGATATGAAAATAAGTATGATAAAAGAAGAACGCCGATTTCGTATACTAGCACTTCAGGAACTGGAATACGTACGCGTTTGTAGGAGGCCCGAAATAGTGTCGAAGTGTTTACTATTCGCGAAACCAGGCGGTGTCTGAAATTTGATAATTTTCAGACGAGTTTCAGCTGACTTGACTCATATTTTTTATCGGAATCGGATCTTGTTTATGATTGAATGTAAACGAGATGTTGTGACGTCATTGTTATTAATTTCATACTTTTTTTTGCGGACGATTGGAAAACGAGCAGAAATGCGAACCGGTTTGCCATTGTTGATGAGGGCAAGAGCTGCTTTCTCTGGATGATTTTTTTATTCAAACATTGAATATGAAAAGAGCGATCACCTGCTTGATGGATCATTACATTAGTTGGTGGCGAATTAAAATCGACTATCTAAATTAGATCTGACTTTGAACAAGCGGTCGGCGAACTCTCTTGTGTGAAACGGCTTTTATCATTTCTAATTTTTTCTGAGTAATTGAATGGGGAATGGGTGAGGTCGCTACTACATAAATGTGTTCAATTAAATGGGATGAGCATTCAAAAATTACCCGTCATACAGTAATTGGTTATTTTTTCAAATTAATAATACTATTTGATGTCGGTAGAGTTGTATAAATATTTTGAATCGAAATTGATGTGATGAGTCCCTAAATATAAACCGTATTTGGTATACTTCAGGGGATAGGTCTCAGGAATTCTAGAAAGTTGAATGCGATTTTTTGTTGTTGGATCATTGGCATCGGTCTCTCGGAAGACATTCCACCACCTTTCACCGTTCGCTTCGCATAGCAAATGAAGATGGACGCATTTGACTCGTAAATTTCTTCTTCCACACACAAACGTGACGATTTGTTAAAAGAGTTGGCGATTCCGGGACAGTTGTTCAAACCCGACGTCTCGCTATTGTCCGAATGACATACACGTTTCGTTTTTAGAATTACACGAGAAAAAAAAAACAGTTCTTTTCCGTGCACCTCTTAAGACATTGGTGCGTTTATGGCTTGACGTAATCTCGGAAATATTGCACTAATTCCACTCATCTGCTGTGAACATTAATAATCTTTATTGCCTTCATACATCATCGTTTTGAATGAGAATCTTTAGGCCGTTTGTATTTAATGCTGATTATGCTATTTAAGGAATCGTTACTTGACAAGAAAAATTGTATAAAACGAATATGGGATGAATAAATTATTTGAATTGTAGGTAATGAAATTTATCTTCGCTGCTTGAATTGGGAAAAAGACTTATTAAATCAGACGCATCATTATTTACGTAAATTTAATCGTTGCGATAGGAATATCAATTTGAATATTCGACAGATCACTTTAAAATGGTCATTTTCGTTGAAGCATACATCGACAAATCATCACATTTCAACTTTCCATTATTTTGTATCCAAATCTTACGTTTTCAAGATAATTACACAACATAAAAATTATCCAAAATGATACGTCTCATGTGGTAAAAAAAAAAACTCAACCAACAACAACATCCCTGCTTTCTAAAAAACACAGCCAAAGATTTCGTTTTTCGCGTCCTTGGTTCGAAACACCGAGTTTTCTCCGCTCAATAAATAATACCAGTATACATACGAAACATATATTTTTTCCCTATACAGCGTTTGTTTATCCGTCGAACGCAGAAGAGAAAGCGCACGTGATACGTGTATATGGACTAATATAAAAAGTATTACGAGTCGTTAATGGTCAAACAACACCTGTTAGACGCCCGTAGATCTTCTCAAGGACAGGTTTTCGTCTCTCGATCGTCTCCTTTTCGAGAAAGAGAAAAAGAAGCCCGAAGAGCCGCCAGAGCCGAGGGCGATTTATGCTTCGGAGTAGAAATCTCGTAGTGCAGCTGGGACGGTAAAAATCGGGTCACGATGGCCATTCGGAGCCGATTATCGTACGTGGTCAAATCATGCGAGGTAACGTTGTAAGTGATGGCCGTTCAAGATTGACCAGAGAAAAGGCGACCTTCACCGAGAGAGATCTTTCGGTTCGGTTGTTGTAGCATTGAGGAGGTTTTGTTCGTTTTGGCGGATGGTAGAGGTTTCAAAAGTGCATCGATTTTCTTGAATATTTCAGATACTTTGATTTTTTGAAACTCGTATCAATAATATGCAATTATCTATCGACTGCAAAATCGACCAACTTCTGTAAACGGTGAGAACTGAACTATAGCACATTTTCACTCACCATTGTTAGTGAATCAAATAAATTAATCTTTCAAATTTACTAGAAATTTGAACCGGCGACCTCTAGATAACTAATCGAGTATTGTATTACTTGAATACGCACTAGCAAAACAATAATAATTAGTTATCTAATAGATTAAAAAAGGTTAAAAACCTCTGGAGAACGATGCATTCGTACGAGGAAACGACTGGTGTTTTTCAAGGCTTGTCGTTGTCGACCTCGCTATCACTTTCAGGGTATATAATATAAAATATATGGTCCAAGTTGAATATTAATCGTTGGAAAAATTCATAACAATTGAATGGTAAGCGGTGTGTTTGAGCCGAAACGGTCTCACACCTGCTTTCGTTTTGGTTATACATTTGCATAACGCGTTAATTATTGAATAACAATAACGTGTCCAATTATTGTTGTTCGAATTGCTCTTTCGAAAATTCTCTATTTTCATTCAATTAATTAATGGATCACTATAGTTAATTGAACGCCTTTTTCGTGTAGAAAGCGGTAAAAGCATGACAGTGACAACTGAATTTTGTATGAGAAAAAAATACATATTTATTTACGAAAAAAATTCAATTGAATGTATAATTAATTGTTTTATGAGATAAAACGGTGTTGATGTTAAAAATCTGATTGAATATTCATGATAAAAATAGATAACTTTCGCAATTTGAATTGTATCACTCCATACAAAAAGATTACTATGTTCGATATTTCGCATGAAACAAAATTTTCCTGAAAATCACAGATTATAATTACATACAATTTGCGTTCATATTGAAAGAATATTTTCACAACATTATCAATTAATCTTCACCCAAAAAACCAATCACAATCGCCCTCTTTTTACACGCTGAATAATTTTCAATAGAAAACATCACACCTAATTATCAACATCACAACCACGACCAAATTACCACCATCACAACATCAAACCACGACTAAACACCGAATAACGGAACAGAAAACAATTTCACACATGCATCTTTCAACCAGCCCTATCACCATCAATTAAACCCACGCAACGCTCGTACAGGAAACGCTAAAAAAGCATCCTAGAATTCTAGATATCAAACGAAATGTGAACACATGGGCAACCGGATAAAAAGTGAGAATGGATGCATCAGATGCACTCGACCGAACACTAATAGCACACACACATAACGTTCAAGTAAAGCAACGTAACGTCCATTCTCACTTTTCGCCGTTTCGGTCTGACGCCTTGGAATATGGGACCATTCTATGCAAATCGAACGTTATGTATGGTGATTTTATAGGGTTTTGTAAACAGGAGCTCGACTGACCCAATTGCTGAAAAATCCTGTCCGAGAACCGGTCGTTGTTGATGGAAAAGTCTGTTGTTTTATACGGTCGAAAAAAAGACATTAAGGGTGTCCTGAATATGTTCAACAGGATGCAGGACAAAATCGTTAAACACAGGATATGTCTTGTAAACGAATATTCATATGTCTATCTTAATTGCTATTTGAAAATTATAAAAAAAAATTCAGATACGTTAAGGTCGTAATGTTGAATAGTGCGCCGTATGATATAATGGACTGTGTTCGCATAAAAACAATGAGTTGATTGTCGATTGGAAAAGGTTAGTAATCGCATCCGATGACCTTCTGGTGCATGTGTTTTTCGTGTGCATATATTTGCATGCGTGATCGTAGAAAAAATGATAATAATTTGAATTTATGGTCATTGAGAATTTTTATAATTTAGAGATGAAATCATTTTCGATGTCCAAATGCGGTTGGTTAGATATTCATGTGGCGCTCAAGTGGAAAACATCAATATCGCATGTATACAGAGTTAATTAGATAAATACAAGCATACTAATAAAACGATGTTAGTAAGTCATCGAAATAACTTATGCAAATATCGTTGACTTTGCTTCTATAAAAAGAACGAGATAATTCACAAAAAAAAACAAGCAATAAATAAGTTCAATTAAAAATATACAATGGCCCGCTAAAACAATCGTTAATTAAGAATAATAATTTTAGATTTGCATTTTTTTTCCAATAGTGACTCATCCGAGATTTGACCATCCGCAAGACTTCACGCCCTCGAAAAATTTCAGCAGCCACAACCACCTTGAACCAACACATAATCCTTCCCTTGACAAATCGCACAAGAACCACTACAACCATTATCAACTCGCCAGAACTAACCCAGCCTTTCGCGACCGACGCCAAAGCAAAACCGACCACGGACAACTGCAGCCTCGAACCCACCAAACTTAACCGACTTCTAAGCACCGAACCTCCGAAGAGGACCCACCGTCGGGCCTGACGAAGGCCTCACCTCGCTTCCGAAGACAGTTCCCGTTACGACCGACGACCCAAATACTTGCAGCACGACGGCCCGAGAATTTCGTATGAGACTCGAAGCAGTCCGTTGGCCAGAGTCGTTATAATAACACCACAATGTTCTCTCTATCGTCGACCGGTTCGCGGATATAGGTGTGTGTTGGCACGCACCGGCCGTTCTCTACTCCACTTTGTGCTCGGATGGCGATTGTCCGTCTCTTTTGATATGTTGGATGTTGGGGATTGCGAGTTTACCGTAAGCGTTATGGCGCAATCGATGGTAGGGTTTGGTCTTTAGAGATGATGGTCGTTCGTAACGATTGGATATAATTACAATAATGGTTGTTTGTAATGTGGTTTTCCGTTTTGTATAGAATTATGTTTGTTTTGGTACTAAGATAAGTGTATGTTTTATGGTTCGAATCGGTTTGAATGGTATCTGTTAGATAACGAAATATATCATGATTCTTGGAAGTTCAGAAACTATTTTATTGCTACGTGGAAGAAGGTGGTCGTATTGGCGCACCTTCAATTGAACGCTAGTTAATGTATAGCTGTAATTTGACCCCGAGAATAATTTAACATTCTATCAAAATCGATATATCATATTTTCAAATAGACTAAAAGGATAATTTCCAAAGAAAATTTTAACAAATCAACCTTTCACTTCTAAAATGAACAATCCACTATCTTGCGAAATTGTGCACAAACCAAAAGTCACAGTTCACAACTCGCAAACCATTGTTCTCTAACGTCAAAAATTTTCGATATATCCGTCTGCAATAATAAAAAAAAAAACCGTCAAACCTTAAAAAAAGCCACGAG
Source organism: Hydropsyche betteni (assembly GCA_028571205.2). NCBI lineage: Eukaryota > Metazoa > Arthropoda > Insecta > Trichoptera > Hydropsychidae > Hydropsyche > Hydropsyche betteni. The sequence continues at coordinate 937,219 of JAOXNN020000052.1, read as the reverse complement.
CGTGAAAGTAAACTTCGATTGTTCCGATCCCGATCAATCACGCCACGATGACATCCGCGAACGTTAAAAATTACATAAAAAAAATAATCAACAATCACAAAAAAAATGGGCGGCGGTTTGGCAAAAGCGGAGATGGGTGTTTGTGCTTTCTCCGGGTTTTTTCACGGCCGTTTATCATTGTGTCGGATGCGATTACAATGAACAATTTGCGTATCAAAAAACCGGCTAATAATGGCGCGAAGAGTCACGAAAAACGATTCTTGCACATCTCCATGAGAATCGTAAGAGATGTGAGAAACGGTTTCCGGGAAATTCTCCTCCGCCATTTTCGTTTTGCCACCCGAAAAAAGCACGGCGGTGGACATATTACGGTTAAACGGTTCTCTTCTCACGGTCCGACGAAATGTTGGATTAAAATTATGAAGCGAGAATTAATAAAGGCCTTGTAGAAGTTAACCCAATTTGTACTCTTCCATTATGTTATTATAATCAAATTGGTTACTATTATAACGGATTGTTTGTGATGTTGGACGGTGCGAACTGCGGAAAATGACAACGAATGCGGTTTTTAACGTTTGGATAATTCAATAAAATTCTAAGTAGTGAAAATTACGTATATTAAACAAATATAAATGGAATTTAACGTTCTAATGGCCTTGCCTTTTGAGCGGAAGTTTCGTTTGACTCGCATACAAGATTTGTAATGTGCATAGAAAATCGAGAGAAGTTTGAAAGTGCGAAAAAAACGAAATACATATAGCATTGGTTTTAAATATAATTTAACGGTATGTAACATAAAAAAAAGTAAAACGAAAATTGCGGTTGTAGCCTCACACAAGGATATCGTTGCGAAAGTTGATATCTGGCAAAATAAAATACGTGAACTTGTGGATGCGGTTATAAAATCCATGTGAGTCAAAACAAGAGACTCTTAACATTTCAAAATATAAATAAAATAAAACTTTCAGGAAAATTTTAAAGCAAATTCTAAAGAAGTCGACCTAAAAAACACGTTACAATATCGTGATCATTTAATTAAAATATTAATATTTCTCCTATCATAAATTAAGCTTTTACATCACATGCAATAAAACATTTATTCACCTCTCACATAACACTAATATTGATTTTTTTCATCATATCCAATTTGTGTTAATATCGAGTTATTCTGCAGATACGAGACAAGATAATAAAATAATCACAGTGGACAGTACAAATCAAAATTCATACTTGTTGAACGAAACTTTTTCGATCATCACTTTGTCAATAGGTTAACGAACAAAAATCATATCGACGATCAATTGAAAACAATAAGAACGTTGCTCAATCACGCGACAATAAGCTCCAATTCTTCACGATCGTAAAACTATAAAGTACGAACGTACAGGTGTATCGCTTTGTAAATATTACAAGTTGGATGTCATTGCAAAATTTGTTCCACTATTCGATTTATGGTTATTGTAACTACCATCAATAATGAGTAATCATTTGGCGGCGAAAGTGAATTCGTTAACAACGTGAGTCACAACTTTTTCATTCAGAATGGCGCGACAAGATTTTTAGGAGAGTGAATAATGCATATGCGTAAATTTTGCAGGTAAATGTTTTAGAAAAAAGCTCTTATGTTAGTCATACGAGGAAAAAAATCGTGATACATAGTTGATTTGACATGTTTAACGATAAATTCGTGAAATGTGTATTGGAAATAAACTTTTTCTGCATTGGGTAAATATTGAATTAGATGATTCTATGAAATCTAATCATATATGATTATATACATCGAACTAGTTCCTGTAGATGACATAAAATTTCACACATAAATTGTTATCACTATAGATTATCTTATTTTAAAATATATTTGTATTATTAAAATAAATATTTTCATATACGGTCCGACACTATCGATATTTGTTGTACGAAAAACGGTTAAATAAACTAGTCCCGTTTACCGACTCGGTTTAATAAAAATACATACATTTTTTTCCAAAAATAAATATTTTTAGAGTCTCCATAAATTATCGCGGTTTTTTTTATATAAAACCGTTATAATTCGAAAATAATATATGCAAAAGAGCGGACGTTTAGCATCTCCACGAGACTGGTAATCTTCTTTCGAAATAACGCAACGACTTTCGCAACCTTTGCACGAAGGGAAATAAATTGCAAAGTGAAATTTCACTATGATGATGTGATATATAAACGTTATAAACGCATTGAATTTGCAACAATCGCCGTACCATTTTGTATCCGAATGCAAACAATTTTATTACATTTGTAAATAATCAATTTGCTTATTCAATAGAAGGATTGCGTAATCTGCTCGTGAGCGTTTGGACGAGTGCGATTATTAAATTTAAAATAAAAACGAAAAATAATTAAATAAAAAGAACATAAGAGACGTGAATCATAAAAACATTTGCATACTTGAGTCAAGAAAAAAACATAAACGTTCTTTACAAGAGGATGTTCGCCACATGTTTGGAAAAAAACATACGCGTTATAATAAATTTGTCGATTAATATGCAATTTTCTTAATTTACCAAATGATAATGTGACGAAAATACGTCTCCCATAAAAGAAGGCAATCTTTCACATTTTTTAATCCACGATTTAAGATTTATGTCATTCGCAAGCCCACACGAAATCATAACACTGTCGATGACGAGTAGGCGTACGTGAAAAGTATCAAATTTATGATACAATTAAGCATGATCGATGCAAGAAATTGTATGCCGTAAATTCTTGTAATGCAACACTTGTCAAGTGCAGTTTTTACACGAACGATAAAATATAATGGCTCCATTGATTGTCTCTTGATCTTGAGACTATTCACAATCTAATTGTAAGATTCATATAGCATTAAAATAAATGGAAATTCTTAGAACTGCACAACATAATACAATTGAATCATTCGACGAGATCCGTTTCGAATTTTTTCGGAATGAATCGAGGCTAGACTGTACGGAATAATGGCGCCGCAATTGCAAACCCACATCAACAACAGAATTTATTTGGATTCGTCAATTGAAGCGATCTTCACGAGGGGAGGCCATTGTGTAAACTCCCTCGCAATGACCAACTGTCGCATTACATTAAATTAATTAATTCCGAACGAAAATAAGCAGCAATCGAACCGAAAACAGATGACGATAAAAATTCGGGAAATTTTGAGTGTCGATGCGAAATTTGGACATGAGCATTGCACAAGTACTAATATTAAATGGTTGTCGATTTGGATAGACGTTTCCTTTTTCAATATTAATAAAATATAATAAAACGACGGGAGGTTGTTGCAAAAATTATTATGAAAATCTTGAAATTTGCATAATAATATGAAATTTATTGACGACTATACATTCCTTGTTAAATTTTCAAAATATTCATAATTGAATTCATTTCCCATGAAATGTTTTTTAGAAATATGCTTTTTTTAATGCAAAGTCATTACCCTTTCTATTTTATCTTGAAGTTTAGATCTCCCATTGTACAATAATGAATCGATTCTGAAAAAATCCAACAGGTTTAGCAAAATGTTTCAAATACGAAGTGTCAAAAATTTGCAAGATTTACGCGTTTTTGTATACGTAACAGGAAATGGGTTCGTTCCCTCTCTCGTCACGGTTCTAAAGAGGGTATTAAACAGTAAAAAAAATATTATGTCAGTAAAATATTTAAACCGGAACAGCACGCAATAATTACACGTGGCAAAACAATCATGGCAAACTTGTAATGACTGTAGGTGCAACGCCGTAGCAATTGCATTTGTGACTCAACGTTGCGGATTTACGCAAAATTTAAAAATTAGCAAGAATATAAATCCGCGAAGGTTATATGAAATCATCTTGACGAGATTCGTCATTGATGATGGCCCGTTATATGCTTTACTGCAATTCAATATAAGTTTTAGACGATGTAAAATATTTATGGAACGACTGTGACAAATTGCTAAACTGCGTTGTGCTCGTTTTATCACGTACTTTTTTCAAAGACATATTTTCTCATAAAGGACTTTCTTGTGTTCATTCATTCCTTTTTGTACAACGAAACACATGTTGCTAATCTGCACATCCTTGCATTCCATCGAACACAATTGTGCATTATTCTTCATTTATTCTGTTTGAAATATGAATAACACATTATCTAAAAATTGTACAAACTTACATTTTGAGAAAATCAAACATTGCTAACGCCACAACAAATATTGATTGACTTTTTCGATTCCGCAATAAAAATCGGTATCGATTACGCATCCGAGTACTTTGACCCGACATTTAAAGTGTTAATCGATGTACCGCGCATTGGCACGAAAATGATTCAAACTGTGGGTATTTTTTCAATTATTTCAATCGGAATGAAAGGATATTAACGCGAGAAAAAATCAACAAAACAAACACATTAATTATTTTCTCCAACAATGGGTTAAGATATACCACGCCGCGATAATGTGGGTTAATTAAAAAAATATAAATGGAACAAACGCGTCTAATTGCAAGAGAGAAAGCACCGAGACAACGAGCGATTCTTATTATATTATGTGCGATAATAGCAATAATTTCGACAATTAACCCGTTCGGGGCCGACGCAAAAATAGCCTTTTTACATACCGGAATCGGTGTAACGGTCGTCGGGTAATATTATAGTGATTAGAAACGTTCAATAATGAGAGTTTCGAGTATCGGAAAAAATGGGGTTATTCGAAACATCTGCGAACATAAATCAGAGCTTTTTTGACAGTCAGGATTCAGAACGGCTTTCTACTCATTGATGATTTTTCAAATTCAAAATTAACTTGTGTGTAACGAACGTAGTTTTTCGTGTTTCAGCAGAATTCCGAGATCGTTCAGCACACTCATTCATTTCTAATCATGTTCTATTTACATCTTATCTTATTCTAAATATATTATGGAACGTTTACGCAAATTTTACATTTAGCAATGTTAAACCAGTTACCCTTTCTAAAGATCAATTACATCAATTTAATCATAGCAGGTATAGCGCATACAGCCTTGATAAGACTATTATATAAAACTAGTCCGATACTTTTGTTACATTTTTTTGTTATTGTAATATACCGAATAGATCCTCCTACGTTGTGGAATTTTTAGAAGCGATTCGCTCGATACCGGTTATTACATTTTTTATTTGTTTAAAAAACTAGGATGCATATGTTATTTCACTATTCTGTATCTAACATTTTAAAAACGCAATACTTTCATGCAACAATAAATTATTTAGATGTTAAATACGAACAAAATCGACACTAAAAATAAGAATACACAAAAATGAAACTCACTTAACAATTTGAAGCCAACGTGAAATGTCAATACACTTCAAAATGTCAAAAGCACATAGTTTAAGGGCGTGTTTTATACAAAGCACAGTTCGAAATTTATTTTTTTCTTCGGTCGATAAATCGTACGTATCAAATCGAAATATATTCTGTTATAATTTTGTATTTTTGACGTTTTGTACCGATTTTAACAACTGAACGTCTAAACCACTCGACGGACGAACCGTGACTGATTCAACGAAGCCCAGATGAGTCGCTCGGCGGGAAAAAAGTAAGCGGGAAAGAGACAAATATACGCAGATTCAAATTGTGCGAAAGAGATAGAAATATGAATTAATTCGTAATTGTAGAAAGTTTTCACACAAGTTCAAGAAGACAGTCACAGATATGCTCAGGATTTATGTACATTTTTTTCTAATTGTATGAAATGCGAGTAATTTTTATTGTTAATTAATACGTCTTTTTTTAAGAAATTGTGAATTAAAAATCTATTTTTTTTCGATGAAATTTTATATTGAAACCAATTGGAAGAAATCATTACAATTATTACAAACTATCAAATAAGACATTTTATTTTTTTAAATCATTGAAGATTTAATAAATTTCATAATACATCGATTACAATGATTAAAACGAATATTATAATAATCCCACACATTTACCCAAAATGCAATCTGATGAAACCCGATGAAAAATCACCTATTACAATAAATAAAACGACATTCAGACAAATACACCATCCGAAAAAATATATTAAACAATAACCTTTACTATTACCGAGCAAATTATATACAAAATGTCAGCTTGCCCTTCTAAACAAACGAAATTCTCATCAATCGACCCAAAAACGCAATGATGCGCTCGGCTCGAATTATGCATTTAAATAATCGAAAGACAAAAACTGATCGCCGTTTCCAAAACGTCACTCCGTCATTTGAGAACCGTCGAACGATTCAAAATCGCAGACAGACCGAAAGTGGGTGAGCGCTCAATTTCGTTCTGACCTTAACGTGAAAGTGCACGGAGTCGGTTGGAGGAATTCAAAATTCGCGCCATATTGTATAACCGGCTGTATGTCGATGTGTTATTTGAATTATATTTAAATTTCGTTATATAAATGAGCGGTGTTGATCTTGAATCTATATAACGTTCGTTACAAAAAGCATTAATAATACATAAATTTTTTTCTCATGTGCAGTTCGACTTTCTCCGTGTAAATTGAAGTTGGCATTGTTATCGTTTGTTATGTATGAAGTTATTGTTTTGAGTTGTAAATAGGAAAAAAGTGTGTTTTATTGAGTAATTAAAACGTGCAATATTGTCAAGGAATGTCATTGGATGAAGCACTAAAACGAAAGACAAACTGAATCTAAGACATTTCCGTGTTAGATCAACAATCTTTTTTATAAGAATGACAGGAAAAACTTAATTAAATATTTACTATGATCGCATTAAATAGTGAACGTGCTAAGCAAAAAAGTGAATAGCATACATATAGATTATATATTGAATTATTCCGCATAGAATGGATATTATCAAACAATACTTTGATTTTTTTAATTACGTAAATCCAATACAAATATTATTTGAACTAAAGCTGAAAAAATAAACGCCCAGATCACATATGTGGAATTTACAAAGCATCCATGACCCGTTATGCGTTCGTTTTAGAAGGGTTGCTTGGTACGGTGAAAAAATAACACAAAGCGGAAGAAAAACATCCATATAGTCGTAAAAACATATCCCTGCATTATAGTGCACGTCAGTCATTCGCTTTCAAAGCAGTTAATACCCTCGAATCCCTCTTCTGGTTCGGTTTTTCGAAAAATCTCTCAACGCTACTGAAAATAGTACGTTCTCCGATTACTGATTGTATGAAGTGCTAGTGGCACCCTTCGATTACCACATCCGGCACTCAAAAGTTCAATATTCGAAAAAGCGAATGCAGAAATAAACGTGATTGTTCGTTGTTAGGCATATGAATAGGATATCATTATTTCTAATGGATTTAGAGCGATTTCAATTTGTAAGTTGTATTGTGGGCTTTAAGCGTATGGTGTTGTGAATTCGGACGCGATTTTCGGGTGCTTTTACTTTTGTGATAATGGAAATTACGAATAATAAATGAATTGTGAAAGTCTTCGTACCGGTAATTTGCTGCCATGTTTTTAACAGTGCAAATTGCAATTTGAGTTTATTCCAACAACTTTTTTCGGACTAATTGCAATAATTTCGGTCGTACACGATGTTTATATACACGCAAGAATTGGAATTTTTTTCGAAAATATCCTTTATGATTGCTTTTTGAATGATAATAGTCAGATTATTATCGCTGACACGAGAAGGTTAAAAGTTACATAAAATTGAAGTATTAAATCTTATGCAAATTTACAACGTAAAAAACGAATCATAAAATCACCCAACCTTTTCAATTTTTATTGCGAATTTTACATATTTGCCGCATTATATTTCTCTACGTGATGTCATATAACAAACATTCGCGAAAATAAATCAAGCGTCAAAAAATTTATACAAATAACATCCATCAGATATTTCACACTTTTACAACCTAAATAATCGGACCGATATCAGAGCGAATTGCATAGAAAACGATCAAATGCACGTTTTGCAACTCACCGCAATGAAAGTCGAGACTTTTTATAACGAAATTGCGGTAGGTCGGATATGAACAGCTATTGCTGAAAACAAAATCGACGGAAAAAATCGAAAAACAACTCAGAATTGGGATAGTTGCCGATTCATTCACATCCGATCCTCATGTTCGACCGACCAAGGAAAACACGCAATGCTGAAAAAATTGATAATGCAGGCGAATCGATCTCGTTTCCTTCGAGCGAATCGAGAATGGTTTGAGCAATTAATGCGTGTGACTAATTTATTAAAATGGTTCCGAACACAAAAGTGAATTGGATATCTTTCGAGTGTGTAAACCAGATCAGTGATCTAATCGGAGCGTCTTTTCAGGTTAGTGTTGCTGAAGCCACATGCGAACTCGAGTAAGCACAATTGCTTACGCTTTTTTCAGATGATTTAAATAGAGAAAGTCTCATTGAATATTTAAATATTTTAGTATGAGACTATTTTCGAATCTGTCGATTTTACCATGAGATTATTTTCGAATCTATCGATGTTTTTTATGGTGCGGAAATTGTTTTGATCGAAAAAGTTTTCTTTTTTTTATTTAACGCTTGTTGTTTTTTAAATTAAAATGATCGAAGATTCATGATAAATATTGTGAGTTTGCGTATTGATTAATACGTGTAATAAATATCAATTTCCTTTATTAGTATTCATTATTAGGTAACCATCCGAGATGCGGAATGAGTTCACTGTACGGTACACACTAGTACTCGACGTTCTAATCAATGTTTCACACAATTAAACAAATTCTATCCGAAACGACGGCATGCAAAATGAATACGGCAATCATGTAGATAACGAATCGTGATAAAAAAATCCAAAAATATAATAACATAATGAGAAAAGTATCCATATAGCTGCTAAGCGTGTCGCTCGAGGATACAACAAAACGACAACACAACGGAGCATCTTTTAACGATTCACACGGGAAAACACGTGAAATTTTCAACGATTTCGAATGCAAATCGATCCATTGCGTCTATTAAATATAGCTGTTTGCACATTTTAATATATATTCGATCCCGTTCCTGTACATAATAGTCCTTAACGGCACGCGAGTAGACCGGCTCGAGAGCCGCTATTTGCGGACTATTTCTGGCCAACATTATGCATAGGCAATATTCATGCTTCGGAGAGTTGTTGCAGTAACGACATGCAGCAAACGGAATGCAATTGGTGGTGCTGCATCCTCGCAGTGTACTAAAATTACACAACAACGACGGCTTTTGCTCTCCTTGCGCGATTTACGGTCGTTCGGAAATTCCTACGGGATGTAATGGCATGGATTGACACGCCGCGGGGATATGAAAAGCTGTTTGCCTTTGTGGTGTAATGGCGTCGTTTTGGAGTTCCAAGAACGGAGTGGATCCGATGTCGAAGATCGTTCGAGTGGCGACGCTTTCCATTTTATAAGTGCGCTCGAATTGTTTGAACTTGGGACGAACTTGTGTGTGCGAATCGCAAAGGTCGCGTTGACATTTGGAATGAGCTATGTTGTTGATGGATTGGCGTTTGTGTGAAATCGAAAATGAATTGTGACGATCTTGAATTGAGCAAACATAAACTTTGAAAGAGAAAAGAGAAATTTTCAGGTGGTGATTTGAAAAAAGCTTTCGGAGAGCTCAAGTCGTAGGTTAAAATTCCATTGATGCTGTGTTATGTATCGTACACATTCCACGGTGAATTGTTAAACAAAACTGTTCAGAGTTGTGAAATTTGTATACGGTGTTAAGTTTCGTGTGTGTTAAAACACTAGAACAAATAGTAAACGTCAAACCGTGATGAACGCCATGTGTTCAATTGGTTTTTTGCATGTTTTAATGCATCGTTCACTATTGTCAGTTGATTGAACGATATGGAAAAATTCTTGCATGAAATACGATTTTATACAATGAACGTAATTACGTACAATTCATATTTTTCATTATATAAAATATTTTGATAGCGTTTCTACACTCGCAAATTAAAATTTCACGAAAACTCATCTAAAATATACAAAACGCGCATTGTTTTATGAAGACGAAACCCGCGGAATGCTAAAACAATAAATTCACTGATTATATCAAAACAACGGTTGCGTTCCATTATCGTATAAACGAGAGAAAAACTGAAGAATAAATGAATTGACAAAATAACTATATTGGTCATATAACGGCACGGCATAGAAAAATTGAAAATTCTCAAGTGTGGGAACATATTATAATACTTTTTTATACAAAGTTTATACGAAGGTTACATACTATTTACGTTTCGCAACGCATAATATTATTCACTTCAATTGACATTTATTATATTTTTCGACTACCAAACGAGGACATCGTTTTATTTTCGCATCTATTGTATACCAATCTTCCAAATCAAAATTTCGTACCATCATCCAATTGAGCGTCCACCGCATGTGCCGTATTCAGAAACATTTAAATTTCGAGCACGTCGATGTTGAGACACGCTGAAAAGCAGCAAATATACAAAGTTCGTTGTTCGCTTCGCTTCATTTCCATTATTCATTGACAGATGCATTAGTTCATATACGTTCTCGAATTGCACCCGTCCGTAGAACGGTTCCGTTTCATTATTGAAACTGGAAATGTATGCTTCCCCGTTCTGCGTTTTAACTGTACAGAAAACATTCAAGATATCGATAATTACCAGTTTTCAAGGTGGCCATGATCGCCCAATTTAAAAAAGGATTCAATATGGAACTGTATCGTCCTTGTTGACCCTATAAGTCCTGCAAGCGGGTCATGCCGTCTCGTGAGCCACTTAAAACAGCAGACAAAAAAATGCTTGCATTCCATTCAACATCTCCCTTTCACATTTAAAATTCTGAGTGTGTGTGTGTGTGGTGGTTTTTTAAATATTATTTTTAGCAGCGCTCTCAAGCTAGCGGTGCTTAAACAAGGTTTTCAAACATAATTTATAAGACAGCCTAAATATTTTGATCTAAACGTTTCGGAACGCCTTTGGCATTTGGGCGACGAGATGCATATTGCATTATTGCATCGACCTTGGAGTGTGATCGCGTGGGTACTGCACATCCTCTCCAACGACCAAATCACTAAGGTCATATCTTCGTTTCAGCACAATTCAATCAATGAGAAGCAGGTCTATAAGTCTCGAACAAGTTTCCATAATCAATGGACTGTTCATTCAGTTTCTAACAATTAATTTTCGGAACTTTCGAGGCTGCAGCGACGCAGTTTCTAGTCAACATAACTTAGACGCTTTTTTACAGTTCTCTATCAACTGTCAGATGGGAAATGTGAAAACGGACGGTGGCTTTTCAAATCAACTTTTACTTGATTCGCTTCGACGTATGGCGCTGCGTTGTTTGGACGCGTCTAATTAAATCAAGGTGAAATTTCCTTTGTCGTCACAATGCAAAGGTCGTGCCATTTGCGAAAGCTCATCAACAAGCCGGAGGAATCGATTACAAAAGATTTCTCGAAAGAAAAAATGAAGAAAATCTCGCTTTATCGAACGGTACACGCGGGCGTATTACTTGCGTTTCATAGCGGAAAAGCCTTATTTGAAAAGTAAATACGTTTCTTGCGACTCGAAAAACTTACATCGACGAAGGAAACAAGACGTTAAACTGTATGTGGCAATCTCTGTTTATTTATCTTTTCAATCGCGCAACGACATTTTTGCTACTTAACGACTTCCACCCATTGCACAGACGTGATTATGTCAATCGCGAGGAAATAATATTTGAAACAGATGCCGATTAACGATGGAATTTGTGATATGTCTCACAAGGCAAACTTATGATGAATCTATACGATATTATTATATCAAACGATACGATCGATTGTGACACATACGATTAATTACTTTGAATTTACCAAATGGCAATGACGGTTTTGCAATATAATATCGTAGCAGAAACAAGATCGATTTTATTCCACAGCCTAAGTAAATCATCTCATTCGAAAACTTAACATGGCCGGATTGAAAAACCGAAATTTGGCGACAATACTGCTTTTTAGCCACGCATGATCTCGTCGCACGTTTCCCGTTCATCGAGGCCAGTTCAAATGAACTGTTGGAAACACCATATAACATTTTGTAACGGCCAACGTGTGATTAGGGGTCATGACCGGACAGATGGACGAGAGACCAGCTCCGAAGATCACGACTTCGAGGGGAACTGCAAGTGCAGCTTCTGCATCCGAAGATGCGGGCTCCAGGACCGAATCGCCATAAATCACAATAGAAATGTTTGTCCGTTTCTCTTTGGAATTAAATTTAACGACTCGGATTTTTTTTCGAAAGTTCTCGCGGGGTTCGTCGCACTGTCGCGGCTTTTGTAATAAAACGTTTAATTTATTCTCTCGTTTGTGTTTGCATTAATTATGCATCCAGTTTTCGCGGGGCACTCAGACTACAATATTTATAAACGAATAAAAGTGTTAATGACGTCCAAGAAATCGATGATTGTGCTGCATTCCGATACGTATTTAAAATATTCATCGGTGAAATCCGATTCGTTTCATTTAATTAGATTATTTTTTAAATTGATTCACAAATACGACCCTGCACAAATTCAATCAACCCTATCATTCATAATGGCTAAGCAGTTTACTGGACTCGAACCTCCTTTACACGCAACGGTAAAGAGCAACCTACCAAGTCTTTAGACACGTAAACTGTGCAATTTCAACACTAACGCAGTCGATAAAAATTTTGCACCGTTTGGGCGAATTGGCGTCAATTATTAGTATTTAAACGAAAGTAGCGGTTCGACGACCCTGCTTTCAAAAGACAGTATTGTTTCTGTTCTCTATAACGCCCAAGCGGCGTCTTTGACCATCAATTAACGCCCGCTCGTGATGACGATGTCTAAATGTCAACGGATGACTCGTTTATGACTTGGTGAGCTCTTATTTGGACTCCTGTCCGATACGACAATGAATATGTAAAGTAAACGACGCCGATGTCTTTTCCAGTAAGGCAGTGTGAAACAGATGTCAGCCCAATTGAGATTACACAATAGATATCACTAATAAGTCGAATAGGAAACTATACGATCTTAAATTCGAAAGCAAAGGACAAGAAAGTGGGTTCTGAATTTTCTTTCCCATACTCTTGTAACCCAAAAAGATAACCGATTCGGCATTCTCAAACAAATCAACTAGACCAAATTAACGACTGCTCTCAATTTCGAGTTATGAATGCATAATGCGAGAATTTTTTGGACTTCCGCCGTATCCAGTATTTAGTGATCCGCTTCAATCGAATCTCGATTCCAGCCAACGCTTAAGGTCAGGTTCTTATTTTTTTCGAATTTCCCGGTGGAACCTGATCGAGACCGGTTGACATTTGATAGAAGTAGCGACGGGTTGCGCAACTTATATTACACATTTGCTGGTAACATCGGGTGTTAAATAACTGGATCGAACCATAGTACCCGCTTCACCCAGTGCAAGACCGCAACAAGTGCCAGTTTCCGTAGAAAACGGGAATCCGAAACCGCCTATGTTAGATGCTAATTTCATAGCGTCCTTGAAATAGTCCCATAATGTTACAGGAAATCATTTTTCGATTATTTTATGTGGAAAATACCGATAATTTAACGACATTTGATAGTTAACACTAACGGTTTAGTTTTGTTGAATGCATTTGATTACTGAAGTCAAGTAACAAATGGCATATTCAGTGATTGCGTAAAATTTCTCTCATATAATTTGATAAGGGGTGGTTTGATAAAAAATACAGAAAAGACATACATGTATGGTATTGAAAAGACCTTGGTTGTCAATGGACATTATATAGGTTGCATATAATGATGATGAACGCCTGTCAACTCAAGTAATGCATCATACGACAAGTGCCAATTCCGATAGAAATTCAAACCCAAAACTCTTTGTGTTGTATGGAAATATATGAACGTCCTTGACATATGTAAATTCCTTAGGCGAATAATCGATGTATGCCCATTGTGAGAAAAATGTCGTGATACACGCAAATAGCGTGGGACGATACAAAAAACAACAAACCATCTCTGTGATTATCGCTGCTTTTTACCAAGACTCGAATTTAATATTCGACAGCGAAAAAAAAACCGAAAGTGTTCGCAAAAACTGGAGAAATTTTCATAATGGTTCCGTGTATTATAATATTAAAATGTATCATTGTCGCAGTCAAATGTCCATAACGAATGTCAGAGAAAGACATGTACATACATAAGTGAATTTCTCTTTAAGAGAGGTCATGTACTATGTTAATTGATGATAAATCAATTGAGAATAATATGAGTGATACTCGATAAGTATGTAATTTGAAATGAAAACTTGTCAGTAAATAGATTTTCTGATAACTCTCGTTATTTAGTCGTTAGTGCACTTCAACTTTCACGTACAACATAATCCTTAATTCCAAGTTCACCACAACGGTACACAAAACTGTACATAGATTACGCAATTCGATGAATAGGTAATTTTGTACATACTATAATATTAAATTTTATTACCATCGATCGCAGATAATTTCAAAGATTTCAATGCATACGTCGAATGCAACATTATTGAAACAATTCTTTGAACAATATGATATTTCATAAGAGCGTAGGACTATCGGAAATGACCGCAGCGCGAAAAAATGTTAGTGTAAAATATAATAGGATCATACTTTTCAATTTACATAAGACTTATCTACAAGTATTTTTAATGTAGGTGGAAAAACTAATCGCCACGTCTAAAAATGGCTACTTGAATAATCGATCACTGAGAAGGAGCCACGACGCGAAAGAATCGCATAATAAATGTGTAAATAGGATCCTAAAAAAGACATAGTGTGTATTATTCATTCGGAAAAATCAATTTCGGAAGGCTGTCGACCTTCGCCGGATATTCGAAGAATTCTTCAGCATATATTTTCCTTGTAGAAAATTTAATCGAACGTCGATTTCTTAACATCCAGTATGTCAACGATTTTCGATAACAAAGTTGCGCACAAAAAATCGCGTAATAAATCATTTGTTTTTTTTTTCGTATTCCATCGAAGAATCGGTATGAATCATCAATTGCACAAAAGATTAGCGAAACCGATTGCATGTTTTCACAATTATGGAATCGTTGGACATGTCGAAATCTTACGATAAGTGCATAGACATATAAGCCTGTCACGAAAATCACCCACGTTTGTATATAATAGAATAATTAGAAGTTCGAACATGTGTTCTTCTCCAATAAATAAATCGAATAAAGGTGCATGAATTTTAATGCGGTTGGATCGAATATAATGCTAACATAATGTATTTTATGAATGTTTTACAGCGATTTTATGTCATTTTTCCCGTTCGTGTTTCTTTTGTCGATTTCAGTACAAAGCATGGCGATTGTCGTTATTTGTGGAATTGAAGATATATACGCATGTCACGCAACATTGTGGCGTTAATGGACTAATGCATTTCTATATAAATGTAAGAAAAGTGTCATCAATCACCACATTCGATTGAGAAGTTTTAAATCGAAGAAGAAAAGGACATTAACAGTGATGCTCAGCTGTCGTTTTCCCCTATGTATCGTAAGAGTTTTCATTATTCAGACATAAAAATCCAAACATAAAAGAACACATCTTTTATCAGAATCCATACAATAAATATTCGAGAGAAACTTTAAAAGAAACCAACCAATTTTCTAATCCAATTCAATTAATAAATCAACCGTATAATTTAACAATTTCGCGCCTTACTTCCACTTCGATTAGCACATAATCGGCAATATTACAAAGACCGATTTACATATAGATTAAACCGATACCAATCGATACAAAATTCGACACAAATTCACACCATAAAAAGTTAGAACCGTGCCACTTCCGATGACCACTTCGTGACGAGAATTCGGAGCTTCGCCTCCGTTTTTACCATTTACCATTATTACCGAAGTGACCGCAAGCCCGTCGGTCACCGCGACACCTGAAAAAGGCCATGGGGTGGAAAAAACGCGGACTTCCACGCCTTTTTTTCCGCAAATCATTAGGGCCAAGTTGTGTCCGCTGAACGACCGCCATCATCGTCATCGTTGACCCACTGTTTCGGTTACGTGTTTTTCGCGGTGCCATTTCCGACAAAAACTAATGACGGTTCATTGTTCTACCTGTGTTAATAATTCGCCGCGCTCCATCAAGGTCTGATGCATTGTAGGAAAAGGCGGTGGTTTTTCGGAGAACTGTTGGATGTTTGTGTAGAATCTGAATCGAGGATGTGTTCGGTTATTGGAGGCAATTAGAAAACGTGGTTTACTCTGGTTTGATGTAATTTTCCGTATCGGTTAATAGTGTTACATGGCGGCCATTGTTCGAGAAGAGGCGTTTAAACGCATGTGAAACTTTCACGTTTTCTCACCCGTATCTTTGAAAGTATGCTTAAAATTTATATTATCTAACCGATATAATGGTGTCTTTTGATAGATTCAGTTTTTCGATTATATTTATAACATTGAATTTATTTTTTATTCAATTTTCGTATGAGAGAAAGTCCCGTTCGTATCACCGTTTTTTATCAATACTCAAAATTATATCTTCGAAATAGAAAAAAAAACTTATTCACAAATGAAAAACATAAAATTTTTCAAAAAATTACTTTGATGATTTTTGATTAACACGTCCGCTGTTCGTTTTTCGCGCTTTTCGAAGTTGTATAATAAACGTGAAAAATGTAATGATACAAAGTGCTGTTATTTCAACCGCAAATATTAAATTTGTCGTCCTACTTATGGAACAATTGCATTATTAACCATTCGTTATTTATGAATGATTAAAATGCAAATGTAAAATAATTATTCAATTTTAAAACGAAAAATAATTTTATTAATTCATATTTTTATCAGTCGATAGAGAAAAAATTTCACAATCAGATAGTGAGAATTTCATATTTTAATTAAAAATAATTATTATGATTTTACAATTAAATATAGTTGCAATTTTATATTTTGAAAATCGATTAAAAATTCGTAACTGACTAATCTGTTTGCGGTAAACGAAAGTTGCGAAAAACATGAAAAGCTTCGTTAAAAATTTGCGTACTCATCGATAGAGTGCGCTGTAAAAACCGCGAATAATTAACAAATTCGAAATGAGATACAGTAACGAAACGCATTTTGTAATTAGAGAATATAAAACATTTTGCAAACACGTTCCATATAATGGTGAAAACAAACCGGTATCAGCACAATTGGCCTCTTACAAAACCGAGAATCAATCGAGATCTGAAACGGCGCAAATTGAAAATTAAAAAAAAAATGGTATAATGGAAGAAGTTTCAGATTTCCACATGTCGATCGTAGGGGACGATAAGGAAAATGGCTTCTGCTGGATGTTCCTAACATTAGTTTCGTCTATTGTTGAGGCCTAGGAAGCAATTGGCTCTCATTTCCTCTTTCGGGTGCAACAATTGCCACATAAGAAGATCCTTTTGATAAAGTCGTTTCGAGTGTAACCTCGTCTGGGAAGTCGACGATTTCGTTTATCGAAAGGTTTCCTGCGTTTAACTTTGATTCGTAAGAGTTGGATTTGAGTTTAGTTAATCTTCAGTGCGCTGAGATTATAGTACACAATGATTGACTGTATTAACCCTTTCCACTCGCTGGGCGCGCTGGACTCACCACGGCTCTGGGTTGGTATAGCTCGCTCGGCGCGCTGGG
>JAOXNN020000052.1:896294-918723 GCA_028571205.2 Hydropsyche betteni | reverse complement strand
AAAAAACCGTATTTTTTTTTCCTCCGAGTTGACGGCATATCTACTGTGGTTTTCCGCGCGAGCGGAAAGGGTTAAGCAGATGAAAATTGACTTTATTATTATTTTCAGATAATTAATATGAATGAACAGATTTTTTTTAATTTTAATAATTCTTTGCTTTTTTACATTGAAAAAGTTTTTGATCATGAACTAAAGTATTGAAGATTAAAATAAATAACATGTCAGATATAATCTATATACGAGAAATGAAAATCATCCATGGTCCATTTGTTCAACAGCAAAAATTGCAATAGGTTTTTTCAACGTACTAATAAGCCAAATATGTTCGATTGGCTATAAAACCGACATAAAACATAATTCGCTATGAAAAAAAAATGCAAACATTGAAACCTGTTCAATGTATCGAGCATATTTTGAACACCGATTCAAACGGCAATAAACAATCAATGTCGTTTCGAAACACAAAAGTAAGTACGATCAGCAAGATAAAGGCCTCCATACATTATAAAATAGCACAAAGGTGTGTTCTGTGCAGTGGCGTACTTGAAATCTGATTAATCCACTTTTGGTCTATTGAAATCAATAAGGCTCGATCGTCTATGACTGATTTATCTTGACATGATCTTATTGAAGATGATTGATAAGTTTTATACGAATCAATTTGCGGGTTAAACATGTGATTTTTGAAATGAAATGACGTGTTTTTAATTGCGGTTTAGTTTATGCAAAGAAATAAGCGCATACCCGGATATTGTTCGCAATGACTATTTGAAGATGACGCAAATTTATGCTGAAAATTTTAATAATTGATAATTGTATTTGCGTATGTTTCGTTGATTTGAATGTAATTTAGATGCGAATTCGTTGGTTTCCGTATTGCAAGAAATGAGAAACTTTAATGAATGTAATTTATTGGATATGCAATATCCAAGTAAAAAATATAAAAAAAAACTGATGTGGAAAACTGATAAAGTGATGCAAAAAATATTGAAAACATTATTTTTTTATGATCAGATGCTTATCTCACATTTATCAGTTTCCTTTAAATTCGATTATAATAATATTTTTTTAAATATAAAAATCATACGTTTAAAACGAACGATTGACAACGCAAAATCACCACATCCTTGAAAACAAAAATTCAAGGCACCCATTCAAAAAATATTCTTTCACCCAATTCATGCGCTTCTTAATAAACGATTCAATTTCCACCGACTAACACAACACCAAATCAACTGATCAATTCAAAATCAAGCAAAACGTACGCCAATGCGAATTGGAACCGAGCAAAACAAAAAAAAATTGAAAATAACAGGTGAAAGGGAACGCACCGGTCGTGTTATTCTGAAACCGCGACTCGCCAGACGCAACACACCGCGCTCGAAACCAGTGATTTTAAAACAACATTAAACGCACCAAATTAATCATAATAACACAAATAAAGCCCTCTTTAATACCTCGTACGTGTCTTTGGTACTTGGAAATGCGAGTTGTATATTTAGAAATCGCTCACTGAGCTAATCTCGCACCAGACGAGGAATACCCGTGACTAAACTTAATCGGACACGAAAACAGAATAAAAACTCGAAACTGGACCGAAATAGATACAAAGAGGACACTTTTGTGCGTTCTTCTCGACCGGTGACTAAGTAGGATTAGTCAGTCAGGTTAAGAACCGAGTAAATCACGAAGGGATCAAAGTGTACACTTTCCAATTTCGGTGTAGATATAAAATTGTTCAAAATGCACTGCCGCGTTCTTAAATATGCAAATATGTTAGATAACGATATCTTGTACGATTGAATAATTTAGCTTAGCGAGTTGTTGGATTCGACCCGAATTACTTTGTTCGAACAATCAGTGTGTAACTAATTGTCTCTTATGCAAAAATATTGTAATAATTTAACGGATTCGTCATAGGAGGTACGCGTAGATTTTAAACTGTGGAGGAATCGGAAAATTTGTCAGAAAATTCGATTTGTGGGAAAATTTCGCAACTTCCTCGATGCCATTATTCAGTGTCGTTTCTGGGTGTCTTTGTCCGAACAACAAAGCAAAGTTGAAGGAATTTGCGGCAGTTCGCTTTTGAAATTCGTTCAAAAAAAATCATCTGTTATGCGATTAAAAATTATATAAAAATACATTAAGAATATCGAACAACACCAATTTTACATTCCGAATACGCTTTAGGTCAATCTAATACGGTCAGCTCTTACTAATGACACTTCCTACAATAAAATCCATTTACAATCAAATAAAAACGGTAATTGAGATCGCATTCATAATTGCCAAGTCGGCCGACGAGACTTCCCGCACTCTCGGAAGATGCATTATTAATTTTTCCTTCTCGAACGCACATGAAATTATGCAAAACACACACACGAAAATCCCAACTAATTGAGTTTTACTGTTACGAAATCCACCACGATAGTTTTCCGAAAAAAATAATCAACATGTTAATAAGCCGCGGATCGAGATCACGGGCGTTCATCGTCGGCACACTTATTCAATAACGTTTTTACCATTTAATACGAAAATTTTCAATGGCGATAACCATCGACGAGGAAACCCGTCGTCGAGTGCGTCTCAAAACAGAAATTAAAATCGAATTTGTTACGAATCGAGGAAGTTCAGTGAATCATCGTCCGTTCGCGGATTCGTTACGCCGATTCTTTGACATTGAAAACTGTTAAGGAATATTTGCAAATATAATTCGGTATAGTACTTTGATAATTGGATCATTTGGGCCTTGCGAAACGGATGAATGAGCGCGGATAATACCGCGGAAAATTATCGGAATCTTTCAACCGTACGAATTAATTACCGCAATGTAGAACATGTGTACTATTATAGAATACTTTGCAAATTTACAACATTAGGGATTGTCTCGGATTTTCCGATTATAAAAAGCTCAAGGTCGGTTTTTTTCTAATGATTGAACGCGTGAAACAATTTTTATCGAAGTTTGGCGGGTTATGATCGGGTTTGCGAAAAAATAAATTATATATTTCAGCAACGGCGAAAACATTAATTATTTACGATGGTCACCGTGATTAATCAAAAAGTCTTTGGGCCGTGACAAAGCTCTTTCAAGCGTTGGAAAATCGCTGAAATTTCACAACAATTGAACGACGCTTATAACGAATTCGGATTGTGAAATTTGTTTATGTGGGATATAGATAAATAGAAAATTTTAATTGGAATTAAGTGATAAAATCGATTTAAAAAAAATTAGATTATATGGTGTCGTTTTTTTGTGATTCAATTGAATTCGAATCGGATGCAATCGATTGCGTTACAATATTTGAAACCTGCATCGCAACATCGTTTCATAGAAAAGTTGAAATATTGCTTTTTTCACTGTGAATTCATAAAAGCTCAATATACTCAAATGAATATTGTTAATCGAATAATCAATTTCCGACGATCACCAAAATTAAACGATGTATGACGCTATCAGTAAACGTCAGTAAATTTTGCAATTATCTGATAAGATTCAAGGTGACATTTTAATATTCAGTACTTTGCAAGTTGGCTTACATAAAAAAAAATAACCAAAACTTTCAATAACAATATCAAAAGACCTTACCCTACTGCGGATATAATACAGACTGTATAAAATGATGATTAAATCAAAATCTAAACTTAGTAAATGAATAATACTTTATTTAATTTAAATAACCGCAAAATTATGAATCAAAATAAATAAAAATGCTTAAAAAAATATATATATCAACACAAGCATTTATCGCTCCTTGTACTTACAGTACAAAGTCATCAACATCATCCATGAATGACGATTGAAAAGGCAACCTTTAAATACGCAAAAGACATTTAAATACGCATTGTCTGCGCGACAAATTCGCACATCTGATGCAATTTGAAATTGGCGACCATTGTTCGGTCGGACAAAATGGTCGCATTGAAATTAACCGGTACGGTTCAACAATGGCGATCGAATCGGAAAACGGCTCCTTGCAAACGAGTTTATAATAAACATACACACAGAAAGAGAAGGCCGTCCGCCGGGAAAGTTAGACTAGTTGTTTGTGAAAATTTTTTTAACAAAATCGACGCAAATAGAGTTATCGAAGAAGAAAGTTTACATGGAAGTGCAGCTGATTGAGCGGATCTCATTGTTTACGAGATAATTTGATACGTAACACTTTTTGTGTGGTAAAATTTGGATATCGGCATGTTTGTACGAATCAAAACAAAGTGAACCGTTTATTGGTACTGTAAAAGTTTCCTCGGTGATCCATTAATCAAGTTAATGAGTGGGTTCCAGCTGAAATTCGATGTACGAATTCGGCGGACGGATTAGCCGGAAGAAAGTGAATGATGATGGATAATGAAGATGACTGCTGGATGACTCCAACAAAAAGCTTATGGGTTAGAAATCGTATTTTAAGTGGGTATCGTAAATCGATTGCAAAACTGAATCCCAAAAACGATAATGATGCCACGTTAGAAAATGAATTATTAAAATAATTAGACACGGAAACGCCTGCAGTCATCAAAAAGACAGATGGTAATTAAATTATTTAAACGCGCCCGTACATTTCTTTTTCAAACCCACCGAATTTGGTATCCCATTTCAAAATTCCTCGTATCTAATACTTGAAAACATCAAGTACTTCAACAAAGCCGAGTACATCATCCTCCACAGATCATATCGCAAGAAATTTGTGCAACTGAAGACGAGTTCAGGACCAAGATTGCTACTCCCTCGCCACCCACCGCAGAATAAGTGTCGAAACCGATTCGAACATTCATTTCGAACTGTTTTGTGGTGAAGTTGCAACGATTAGTTATGATGCAACGTGCACCTTTTGCCCGGGGCCAGTGTGGCACAGAAACACGGCCAAATAAAGGAGAATTGTGCGACCCAAACTGTGCTGAGATTTGCCGTTCACCAGGTCGATTTATTGATCGTTAGTGAGGTCATTTAAGACCAGAAGATAAGATCCATAACAGATAAAATCTCGTTAAGGATCCGTCTGCGCTCCTATATGGATCGACCGGTTCTGTATGGTGCCATATACGATTTTAATTGATCGAAAAGGTGGATTATTCAGCGAAAGCGTTGATTTTGATTCGTATTTTCGTTTTAGAAAACTCGACGATTTCTCATCTGCGTGTAATTATGGTGATATCATCGGAAATTCGTGGTTAAAGTGAAGATTTTCCATCGAGAACAAACTGTTAAAAATGTTACACGACTCGTTAAGTGACCCAAATTATAGGACGGACAAAGCGAAACTACATACCCGAAAGAAAAAAATAATCATAAATAATACGCGTAAACGCACTGTCATTTTCTAAACACGTTTATATTATATGTTTATGGTTGATAGGAAAATTCTCACGAGCTTTGCGCTCGAATTAAAATTGCGCAACCGCGTTACGGTTCATCACACTTTCAGCCACTTTCATAAGAAAAACACACACACGCGTTCAGCTATTACACAATAGCGGAAAGTGTGCATTTGGGTTATATCGATTTTGCGCTTTTCAGCATAATCTATCGAAATTCAGCACGTCAATCACACGAGATATAATAATGTGTAATTTTCGTATCGGCGCGTTACGAAAAAAAAATGATACGCGGAACCGATAAGCCGATATAATATTATATCAAGCAAGTGAAGGATGCAATTAAAACCCGTGAGAGTAGAAATGAAAGTCAATAATCCAGATATGTTAAAACGGAATGAAAAAATCCCGTCCGAGTATACAATAAATGATAATGATAATGCAAACGTTGACCTGTCGTCTCTCACATGTCGAAAATTGATGGAAAAAGAGCGCGCAATGGAACGATTTCGTTTTTTTTTTTAATTTGAATATACGTATGGTGAGTGTAAGGAAATAAAAAAGAGACATCGCTAATGGTTTAATCGTAAATGTTGATTGTAGCGAGTTATTTTCAACGTTTTCGCCTTTCACAAGTGAGCGAAATTAATGAACGTCTTATATGGAAATCATAATGTGAATGATACATGTGAAGCTTATCGATTTGGATAAAATTGATTTATACGCAACAAATATAATATTCCTTTATGTTATAAAATTGAATGATATCATAACGCTTAATGCATTATTCAATGAATTACTAATCAATTCATATACTAAACAACGATTGTTGTAAATCAAATGATGCGTTAAAATTTAAACATAACTAATGAGCCTCTACAAAAAAATCAAGGCTAATTGCACGAAAGTTTAAACGAAAGATATCCAACAATTAAAAGTTGAGAGTTCATCTCATTTTTCAATATTATTCAGGTAACGAGAATAAGAGTCGAAACGAAAAAAAGAAAGCCAAACCGAAAATTTCAAACACAGAAATCGATAAACAAATATCATCATCACAAATTTCATCGTACATCCAAAAATCGAAAGCGATCCTTTCGATTTCGACTGCTACGAATAACAAAAGCACTCACCTGAAAATTATATCCTTCAGACACCCATCGGTTGGTGAAGAACTTCAGCAGCCGATTCTTTCTGTATTCGGCCAGACCTAGACCGCGGTCGTCCATCTCGTCGCACCTTCAAATCGCAAAACAAGTCCTTTAAATCCCAAAGCCAGAACACACGTGGACCTCCTTATACCCACAACGACCGATCCATCTTATAGCCCGGTGGCAATATTTCGAAATTCGTTCGTTTCGAGAGCGGTTCTTGGCGGCATAACCGCCTCGAGTTGTGCGCGCGCTAAAACTGAATATGTAAACCGAAAAGCGCGCGCCGCTGCCCGTTCGCCATTACGTCAAAATTCAAATCGGAGGCGGTTATTCGAGCGGAATTTATTGTTTTTGAGTGGTCGGGGGTCTTCTGGGAACTTTTGGGAATCGTTTGTTGTTCGTTTGCGGTTGATTTTTGCGATGGGTGTGCGTTTGATTGATGAAAGTGAAAATGGTGTTTTGTTTATATGAAGATGCGTCATGTGATTGTGTTTTTTAATCGAGTTTTTGTATGAAATATAATGGATTTCGATTCGTTATATATATAACCGTATTCGGATTAAAGAGTTCGATATGCAAATTTTTATATTTGAAGCATAAATTTGAATATTCTTGCGGTTTGATATAATAAAGATTTGGTGAGTATTTCATTCGCTTTATTCGCGTGGGTTACGTTTACCCAGAATTCTGCACAAATAATACAAAAATATTTCTACATATAGTTTAATCTTAGAAGATTAGCAATAAAATTTCATTCAATTTATATTCAACACACGTGGAATCCATTCACACAGATTTTCATACAACCCACACAACACAATATGACCTTCCATCTTATTGTTAAATACAAAAACCGATCCCCAACAATTCCCCATATAAGTACATTATATATTTAAATTTCCAAGAAGATACGCAAAACAAAAAAACGTATAAATGAATCACTTCAATTTTATTTTTTATAATCTCCCAATCAACACACAGATAAAAAATAGATAATGGATTCATATTTATACTCACATTTTCGATAAGATCGAATCGAAAACCGCTGAAAACTTTCAATTTCGAAATACCAAAACAAAACCAAAAACGAACTCTCACAGCGCGAAAGACGACTTCCGCGCGAGAGCGCAACGCGACAAGTCCTCGAGGACTATTTCGGTACCCACCCGAGAAGGACACGACTAAAAAAAAGTCGAAGAATCAAAGTCAAGTCATCGGATCGCACCTCATCGAGTCCATTGTCGTCGGTCCGAAACGGTATTCGTTTTTGGACGTGATCGGCAAATCAATGGACGTCGAACGGGGCGTCGTCCCGACCCCCTTTCCGAGTGATTTTCATTTGACGAGTGTTTGTCGAGGTTGCGAAATGCCTTCGCATTGACGAATCTGATGAAATGACGCCCGGGACGAGGATGGAATGGATGATTTGTGGAAATGGCGGTTACCGTTCGCTGTTTTCGATGCGCGAGAGGGCCGGTGACAATGGGCAAGAAGAAGGTCGTTACGTGATGTAATATGTGTGTCTCGTTGAATGTGTACGTTTTTTTCGGCCGTGGAGGGATTATTGTTCTTTCGTCGAGGTTTCGAAATCGCTCGGATGATTTGAATGTTGAAAAAAGATCGATGGATGTTGAAAATTTTGTGTCGTTCGATGGAAATTTTGAAAAAAGTAACAAACGTGAAATATAGGCTTTGTAGATGTTTTGAAATTGTTTGTATGGTTTGAATGATACAATTAGATCGTTGGAGAGTTGAAAATTTTTTAAAGGATTGAAATTTTGTAAAAATATCAAATGTGAAATATGGATGAATTAACATTTAATTTCCGTTTTAAAATTGCAAAAAATTACCAAATGCATAAACGAGATATTTTTCAAATTCTCACCGCCATTTTAGTTAATATCCGGAATAATAACAATCAAATAAATTCGAATTAAAATATCAAATCGTAATAGAAACCCATCAACAATAACAATTGTAAATGAAACACTTAGGTTCATAAACATAGAAATTGCACATCTTCTCAAGCCATCTCTTCCATTTCTCCCATTAAAATTTTCAAATTACATAAAACAACCAACGAAAATCGATATAAAAGCGCGCTAATTATAATGGGCAAACGATTTAACTTAACAATTCATATTGTGAGAAGCCTAAATCGGCAATTGTATTCCTAGACGAAGACTTTTTACGTAACGTGTACGTTTTTCAATTATCTGCGCGCATCGCCATTGCATTCGTGTCATAATTCAAACGTGATTTTCGAACAGATACTGTTACTTAACATCGTCGAAATTGGATTCCATATAAAAGAAATCATTGCAAAATTACCTTTATTTGCCAAGTGATCTGTGAGTCATATGTTCGCAACAACAAATAAATAAATGACATAATTGTGCGCGGAAGAATGTTCACACTAATAGCACGGTTGAAATTAATGTCTATATTAATTTTTTTTTCGGATTTGTATTCGATTTATTTGCATGTTTGTAATATGAAAAGTCATGACTTTCTATCTGATTTGTAAATACTTATTTTTTATCGCAATGTATATTAGATTTATCAACTTTCAAATGGAAAAAAAACGTAGCTCATTATACAATTCAATTTAAAAGTGCAACGTTATATAACTTTAATACGTTTATAAAAAAAAAATAATGATAAAATTGATTCAAAAAGTCATGATTTTCATCAATACACGTTATGAAGCAATCGTCAAAACTCCGCGAATTTTCAAATCTTCACAACCTAAATTTCTATTTAAACGTTTTTTAATTGGTATAATTTTCTTTGAATCATACACACATTTTTAATTACAAACTTAAACATATCCGTCAAATCATTCGACATCCATAAACACCTAACTTCAAGGAAAAACCTATACCATCGCATTTATCAACATCCTCCATCTCAACATCCGCGCACAATATCTCAGAGATCAGCAAAATTCACCAAATATTATAAACGAACGGAAGACCACAGTTTAACGACGCCGTTGCGAAACCGCCTTTTATCGTCATATATCAAAATTCACGTTTCGAAGAACGGTTTGAAAATTTATTCACGAAAAAGATTCGATCTTGTGCGGTGTGCAACAGAAAGCAAGCACTGTACCGTTTACTGGAGCTGTGGGTCAGTCGGACTGATATGCATTGCGAATGTGCAAATTTGTTCACTACCCACTGGTGGGTTAACAGAGCATTCAATTGTGTGTGTGTGTTGTTCAATTGCAATGTTGTTATATGTAATATATGTTTATTTTTGGTGATTTTGCAAAATGATCGTGTAATAGTGCATTTAAAATACGTTTGTAATCGAAATTTTATTGGTTTAGGACTTTGCTTGCTTGTAGTTGTGTTGGTATGCAGATGGCGCCAACTTGTGAAATTCCTTTCTCTTTACTTTTATTGGCTTCCTTGAAAGATTATCTTTTATATGTTAATAAATAATTCTTAGAATTCGCAACTTAGAATATTTAATTAATCAATATATTTTTAGGAAATTTAGGTTTCATATTTCAAATACATTTGTCAGAATTAACAAAGGATCATTAGACGTAATAAAAAATAAAGTTTTGAATTTAATCGTAAATCAAGTTAAGGATTAGTGATAGCTTGTCCTAAAGGATTGCTCCTTGTGAACGTTTTGTATTTATTTAATTCCTATATCTGTCTCCCACAGCTGTAATACATATTTTGTTTTTTGTAATGATGACGTATTTTGTATTTTCTTTCTATGTATACTATTTTCATTTTCATTGCTGCAACTCTTGATTACAAATTCTCATGGACTGCCACTGGTATGGATATATCCGAAACTATAATTTCTTTATATGTATTGAGTATATTTAATTTTCGCAAATAGCGGTGACACTAGCCTAGTCAAAACCATAAAATACAGTAGATGAACAAAAATGGGTTTTCCATTTAACACAACCATTTTGAAAGTAGTGACGTTTGAACAATAATGCTCATGACTTGATGAATCGTACTTTGTCTTTAGGCTAATCATGCTAGTGACTCAATTGTTAGATATTTATATAAAACTATCAACACTTAAATACTGTAACATCAATATTTTCAAGTTATTTAGTCAATATTTGATGTGGAATTAAATTTTGATTCATATTTCTTCAGATCACAAGAAAGTATTGAACATTGACTCAATAAACTTTTTAATTTAATTCACTAAATCGAAGCACTAATTTCATAACTAATCCAGAAATCTATTTATTATTAAGATTGGTAAGTGTTAAAGACCATTTACTAGTATCGATCATGGTAAAATTGGAAATATTATAAAAAATTGAATTTTGAATTGGTGAAATGAAACAAAGCAAGTATCAAATAGTTATATATTTAAAAATTATATTAAATGCCTATTGAACAGGAATGGGTACTGGCATAGGCATTTCCTTAGGATCGCTAGTTGGGAATAGCGGGAGAACCTCTTCTTTGGGTTCTGGCACAGTAACGTTCTTCGGTAATGGTCTCTTGGGTCCATTTTTGCCAAGTGGGTCATGTTGCAACATAATTTTGACCTGAAAAGAAAAAAAAGTATGTTAAAAAATAAAATAAATTGAACACTAGATTGGAGTGACTAAAAAAATGTGATGTTTTCCATTTACATAAAACGATAATCACAGAGTGAGAATCGCCAACATATGCAACTAGAAAATGTTATACCACATTAATATTAGACCAATCTAATGACGTAGAAAGAGATCTCTGTGAATTGTGGACCTTGAAATAGCGATTCACTTACTTTGATACCGAGTACACCCTGTCGTAAAAGTACGTGTCTGGTGGCAGTGTCTACATATTCCAAGCATGGGTCACCAGAGTGGATCATGACACCGTCGACGAACTTCATGCTCTTGGCTCTCTGACCACGAAGTTTGCCGGATACGACAACTTCGCAACCTAAAGCTCCAGATTCCATGATGAATCTCAAGACACCATAGCAAGCACGACGCACGGCCAAACCTAAAAATAAATCAAGTAATTAGTCAAACGTAAGATTTATATCAAAACTTCGATTGATATAATCAAAATAAACAAATGTGCCAAATTTACACTGGGAAATAAACGATAGAAACGTAAATTTTCCAAATCAATAAGACAATATGTTCTACCACGCTATCTTAGACTGTACTACATAATTGTAGTAAAATCTCTGCTAATTGTGGAAATATTAAAAAATCAAAAACAAAGTACCTCCAACAAGCTTGTATCTGAGGGATTCAGCTTGAGCGATAGCGCAGAGACCTCTGGTCGGGACCTTCTCGGCGTACAATTCGATGGACCCTTCTGGGAAGTTGAACCTTTTTTGGACGACTGAGGTCAATTCGCGGATGCGACGTCCCTTTTCTCCAAGAACGTTCTGTGTACGAGTGGCCATAATGATAATTTCAGTGCGGTTCGGTGTTACACGCACTTCCACTCCAGAGTAACCATCCTCAGCCAGTTCTCTGGTGAGGAACTCGTTGAGTTCAGCATTGAACACTCCATCTCCTACGAACTAAAATACAAGCGATTACTGAATACGTTCACGTGTACATGACAATTGACAGATAGAGTATAGGTTATGTTAGCCGGGTCATCAACAATAACGAACTCTACAGTAGAGACGACGAATAATCATAAAGAACTGAATGTTGAGGATATTTTGACGATGTTAAATTTACCAAAAGTTCAGTAATAATGGGGATAAGAATTAATATAACCTAATGACAAGTATCAGGTGTGTTGGTTTGCGTCCATCATTATCACGGACATCCGACATTCCCGTGAAGTGAATCGACGTGGAAACAGTAAAGAAACTATAGGGGAACATGATGGAGTACTTTTTATGGAAATTGTTAGACGTTTTTTATGGGTTTTTACCTTCCGCTTCTTCGATATGGAGGTCGCCATGGCTGCGTACCCGGGAAAGAGACGGCACCGTGGCTACCCTGACACACTAATGCCAATCGTTTATTTTAAAAGCTAAAATGCAAGCACTTTCTAGCTAGTACCTATAACTACGGCTAACTATGTTATATGCGTAAACAAATATGTATTGAGTATATTAATTTTATACAAATTTATTTACTTTTTGTAAGTCTGATATACTAAATGATTGAGAAAAATTTATAAGTTAGGTGGGTTATTTGTGTAACACGAGAATATGTTTTCGGCCTTTTTTTTCTACAAGCATGGGAAACAAAACGGTCCGCGGGTTGATTTTATCCGGCCCACAACAATATTTATTTATCAATAAAAAAAATATTGAATAAAAATTAAAATGGCTAATCATACAAAGTCAATAGAAAGCTTAATAAATAAACTAAATAAAAACAAATCGGTTGAGTGTGGGTTCAAACGAGGAATTTCATTATAAATTAAATTAAATTTTTAAATATCTTGTTTCTTTCAATAAAAAATAAGTGCATTATAATTCAGAGAACCAATACTACACCTCTTTCTGATTTTTCACTAGCTATGGCTTTGGTTTGTAACACTCCAAGAAATTTTTAAACTGGTCCGTCGCATGAAACAATTCCACATCCGTTATAATATATTGATCTTGCTATATTTAAATGTATGAAATGTTTGCAATCTCATTTTGAGAGTGGCATCTATTATTTTTTAAATAAATATGCGTTGTGTATTTTTTGAAAAAAAAAGGTTCATCTATCGATCTATATTTAGTAATGTGATAAGAAGTATATAAGAAATCATATCATCGTTTTTGTAGTACTATTTTAAATACTATTTTCAAAAAATTACTTACAATTTAAAGTTAGGAATAGGAATAAGAAAAAAAAGATTATTTTTTTAAATCAATTTAATTTAATTTAATTTGAAGAAAATATTATAGGGTAAAAAATGAAACACATAAATATATTTAAATATTTCATTTAATTTCTAAGCAATTTATTTTGAGAATTATTTACCAAGATCCTGTGTTGGACTTAATATCCTGTGAGGCCAAGCTGTATTGTATAAAAATTGTATAATAGCTTGTTTCTTAACACACCATAGAATGGTAAAATTTTTAAGATGGTAACATAGTATAATTAAGTTATATTAAAATTATCATCAGTGAGTTCGCAAATGATCAACTAATGATGGTGATTTTGCATTGCAAAAAATATTTCAAATGCCTTTATATTTAATCATTTCTCAAAGGTGTAGTAATTTAGCTGATCAATGCATTACAAATTAAAAAAATAATTATTATAAATAATCGAATTGCACATAAATATATACGGAGTCAAAGTTTAATAATATCACCCTAAAATTTCTTAAGTAGACTAATTTCAAAAGTTCAATCTTTTGGTATCTTAACTCACATTAACATTAACGTAAGTTTTTTCAAGACTTAGACTCTGTATATCACATAAATATAGCTCTACAGGAAACATCATACTTTTAGAGTTTTCAAAAAGCGAACCTACCAAATTTGCATATAACTGAAAATTGCAAAACATTCATAAAAGACAGGGGAGAAAAAGAATCGAAACAAAAATGTAAAAAGCACTATGTGGCGTTTATTCGTTAATTTTAAATAATGTTATGTATGTTTACAGTTTTTTTTTGATATGTATATGTATAATTTTTAGAACAAATTGTATCCGTCAAATCATCAGTTTAGTACAATTACATACATAACAAGATTTATAATTTTTCAATAAACATTTTTCAGAAAGTTTGTGGCTTTTCAAAAAGGAATAGTGTACGTTAGCGGAAATAAAAAATAATTAGTTGATAATTGTAACTGTTCCTTACTTTCTATTACTGGCTCACAGGAAAGTAAAGTTCATTATATTAATATTTTATCAATTAACATTCATCAGAACAAATAAATGTCTTTATTTCAAGGAATAGCATAGTTTGAAGTATTTATATGTATAATATATATTGGAACGGTATTTTATTTTTTCTATTATCGAAAAACAAATTCAGATTTCATGATCAAAAAAATATCACTTTTAATGGTAAGACTCATTATTAATTAGTGTGTGTTAGAAAAGCTGTGTTTATTGATTTTCTTAAATTTATACTTATAAAGCACAACTCGGATAACGCCTTTATTATCACCAACATGTTTTTTAAATCATTCATATTATAACTAGGCCAATTGTTAGAAATATTGTCTATTATAAAATAATACGTATCAAGCAATATTTATATTTTAATACATTATTGAGTAAAAAAGAAATTTAATATTCTCTTGGCACATTATTCCAAACAATCAGCCGTTAAATGATGTAAACTTTAAATGGTTAATTCTACACATAATAAATATTCAAACAATGTTTTATAATTATGAAATAAAAATAAAAAGTATGTTATACCTGTAAAATTAAAAATAGAAGAAACGTGAAACTTCACAAAGAAACAAACCTATCTAATAATAAAAATATATCAATAATATAAAAACAGTCCTAAATAAAATGAATTATTTACTTATTTTAAAAATACATTGAAAGTAACATAAGCACATAAATTATTATCATTTGAAATTATTATTCATTGAATTTAGGACGTTATTTGATTTGTATGAATATGTATTATATGTGAACATAAAACCATAACTTATCAAGTAAATATGAAATACATAATACACTAATATTGTGATTAGTGTAACTTAATTGAATTATTATTTTTAATGTTGTGTTAATATGATAGATATCAATTTTTTTTTTTGAGTTATCACTTATACTATAATGTGCATATTGAATAAGTAATGCAATGTAGGTACGATATTTCTATATATGCAATATTCATAAAAAAAATATTTGGCGATACTTCCACTGCTACACTCAAAATACAAATTTGTATAATATATATTCCTAGATATGTAAATATCTCAATATAGGTAAACTGTACAAACAATATTATAGATCACAACAGTATATGCCTTTTCAAACGCTCATACCGCATCCTCACATGTACGCTTGACACAAAATTTAGCCCATGTACTTCGTCGCATTGTAGTAGCCGTCACTACAATTCAAAAATATTATAATTTGTGAAGTAAAGGCTTATATATATTATAAAAATAATTTCTACTATTTTTTTTTATTTTTCAATATTCTGTTTATAATCATACATTGAAAAGTGCCATTTTCGTACTACGATTATAAAAAATATCACATATTTATCATAGCGAATGATAACTGATGGTCCAGCCAAAGTCAGTTTCAAAAATACTTTGTCTCTAGAAATAATGCTAACGCAGATAAATAGATCGTACCTACAAAAAACAACAAAAAAACAAAGGTAACTGTAGCAGTGGAACATCAATGTCTAAAAATCTTAAAAAAGCATATTCGTTATTCATTTTTTTTTTGCTCAACATTTGCAAATATGACTAGCGATTGACTAAAGTATTTATTTGTATATTTATAAAATACGCACTTGCACTTTCCAATACCGACCAATTTACAGAAACATTTCGAAACAATAGTAAATATTATAATAATTTGCTTATTGCATATTTATCAAATGTTTTTGTTAATTGTTCGGCTTTATTGATATTGAAAGTAAAAATGATAAATTTAACTTAAGTATCACTACTTTATTGACCAGTCGATAAATATGATGTTTTATTGAAGAATATTCGACTTAGAACTAAAAAAAAAT
The DNA here is from genome assembly GCA_028571205.2 of Hydropsyche betteni. Classification (NCBI taxonomy): domain Eukaryota; kingdom Metazoa; phylum Arthropoda; class Insecta; order Trichoptera; family Hydropsychidae; genus Hydropsyche; species Hydropsyche betteni. The sequence continues at coordinate 902,621 of JAOXNN020000052.1, read as the reverse complement.
AGGGACATGATCAGAGAAAGAAAAATATACAATACGAATAATAAAAAGTGTTTAAATGAAGTAATTAGACCAGTCAGTAAAGTGTAAAATGGAATGTATAAATTTACCTTATATTCTCTTCTTGTTTTCTCGGGTATAAGAATGATAGGAATACAAAATAAATCGGTGTTCATTTGAAATAAATATTGTATTATATTTAAATACAATGACAAAAAAATCAAAATTTCAAAACAGTAAAATTACTTATTTCATTATGTTCAATTACACTGTGAAAAAATAATATTATAAATATCACGTTTTCCTATATCATGTATGATTCATATTTTCATATGATACATTATATAGAAATAAATGATTGAAATCATAGTGGTAATATGATATAATATGATCACAAACGGGAATGTTTAAAGTAATATTACGTTGATCGCATTTTTACATTTAAATCAGCACCTGCATGCATGTTCGATTCAATGATTTATGTATTTTTTTTTATTAATTATTACTAAAGAAATATTTAGGTGGATCACGATTTAATATGATCCATATAGAAGATTTAAAGTGAGCAATCAACGGCATTTATTGTGCCAGGCCGCATAATGAAAAAAATGATTAAAATATCATTTTGTCGACTCTACAACATGTCGAATTGCAACATTTCAGCAATAACTTTTAAATATTATCATTATAAAACTCTGTCACACTATTATTAAATTTACAAAGCTCTAGTGAAAACATTAGGAGCTCTTCTCGTAGAGGTATTTACTCCCTTTAGTAAAACATTGCTTTTTAATAATATCGAACAATTAGATTAGAGAAATCGTAATTGTAATCTACAAGATTTTTTTTTAGAAGAAGATATTAAAATTGACAAAGATAAAAATCATCTTAGAATGCTTAACGCTAGAGTGGCTTGCAGTTGCTGATTTTAGTGGAAGGAAGTGGAGAATTTAATTAATTTGTTAAGTGGTTTCACATTTTTTTTTAAACGAAATGCCGTATATTAAGTATATATAAAGAGAAATAACACGTATTGCGGAGAAAATGCTGTGCGATAATATATTTTCCAAAACTGCAAGTTGGTACCACTCGAGATCATTAATCAACACCGACAGCTTCAATATCCCCGTTACCCATCGCGCCGGTACCATTTTGCTCATAGTTATTAGGTCGCAATACAGCTCTAATCATTTGATAACTTTTTGTAAATCCTAATTTGGTATACAGACTTTTGGACGCATCATTCTCGGGTCTTATCACAACAAACGGTTTATACCCTCTTTCTGATACTTCCTTGGTTAGATACTTAGCTAAATGTATACCGTAACCTTTCCGTCTAAATTCAGGTTTCGTCTGCATTGAAAACATAGCACCATAATACGACTGAACCATCCAAGCAGCAAGTTCGCCTGATGAAAATATACCATAAGCGGGTAGCTCGGACACTAATTTTTCGAAAACTTCCACACACTCCATATCATTGGCTGGATAAAGGTTGTGTATAGACTGCATGTGTTGTGGTTTCAAACGACACATTTCAACATCACTCGGCAATCTGTAACGACATAATAATCATTAATTTAAACGGTTAGATATAGAAATAAGAAAATGGATGATATTTTCAACTTACTCATCCATATTGAATTCTAGAGGCGAGTCTTCAAACACGTACACGTCTCCGTGAACTTTTTCCAGCGTTCCTATATTTTTATAAAATTCTTCGATTCTCTCCACAATAGAACTGTGTGTGAAGTTTAAGAATAGTGGGCGGGTCCAATCAATCAGTAAATCTTCCTCTCTGAATAATTCTATACAATCTAAGTTATCACTTGGACAAAACACACTCACACTTTCATATAAATGTCCGTTCGGCTGAAATCAAAATGTAATTTGTTCACATTTATCATTTAGAAAGATATTATATAATGAAATATTAATTGAATTATACTTACAGTGCTAGTACAGCCTGGAAAATGAAGGCACACAGGCTCTATTGGCCAATTTCTCGATACATAAAAATGGAAGTCCCATACACGATTATTCAAATAAGTTTTAATAGTCTGATGAAACTGAAAATAATTTATAAATTGATAACCATACATTGGTGCATGATAATACTGTTAAATATAAAATAATACCTTAAGCGAATCAGGTAAATACTTTTCAAGAAAATCTAAAACTCCCGGAAGCTCTTCTTCTTGAAGCAATCTGAAGTTCCTTCCTTCAGATACGATTTCCATTTCTGAAACAAATTCCGAAAAGATCATCAGAAGAAAGTCCAAATAAAATTTATTTAAAAAAGGTTAATCTGTGAGTTATTTCTATATATTATATAAACGCGCAAGTCCATTGTGAGCAAATAATTTTCCTAGAACTTCCTATAAATAGGAAAACTATATGACTCGAATGGTCGTTTTCCTTGACGACACCCATTAATAAATAAAAGAGCAATGTTCTCGTGTGGTAGGAATAGGGTTGAAAATTAGGTCGAATCGATGTGGGACAAAGAAATTTTCAGTATATATAAAAAAATAACACTCGTTATTAGAAAACAGAATCTGTTTATCGTGCACGTCTTTATGAATATTTTTCAAATGTAAATCGTATAAATAAAATTACATTTTACGTGGGATTTTCTTGGATTTAAACATGAAGCTACTTTACGTTTCTCCTTTATCCGATCGTAATAATTTTATGAAAGTTTCTCTACGAAGAAAAATTCATTTTATATTTTTACGCTACGACTTAAATAATACGACGTTCTCACAACAGCAATCACGCAGAAGCGGCTGACGAATATTAATTGCATCCAACACACGTGTCGCGACCAATATACAAAACTAATACATTTCGAAAATAAACAATCACAACATTACAAATTCAACGCCAAAACGATACGATCTTTCAATGACAATGTACGCCAGACTCGAATTTGACTCGACTCCAAAGAAACGAGGGAAAAACGCGAAAATACCATATCAAAGGGTCCGAGATTCAGTTTTATTTATGGCCGTCGCAATTATGTAGATCTGCTCGGGCATAAATACTTTGGCAAGGATGTGCGAATTTCGAATTTCGTGATTGATCGTCGTCCTGTCAACGCAAGATGTACGAGTTGATCGTTTGCGAATAGTGAACGATTATCTAATCATCGTTTGCTCGTTTTATTAGTGCGATGTTTCGTGAACGGCTATGTTTCAATTCAGATTCGAATCTGGACGATTGATTGCGTTCTGTGACAAATTTCGGATATGATTCGAACGAATGTCTTCTGCGACTTTGGCATGTTCGGGGAAGTATCATTCTTAAACATTATTTCGGGACGAAAGTTCGCAAAGACAATGTGTTAATTAAGCTTATGTCATAGTAAAATTCAACGATGTGAAAATTCTTTGGGGCAACTTCGGGTCGAACGAATCGGCTTCTGAGTGCTTCGGGACAAAGGAAACGGTCCGATTTCGTAATCGTAATGAAATTCTTGCGCGGCTCCGGATATTTTTTCGCGCAAATTTTTCATATCTGCGGAACTTTAAATTTTTACGGTAAAAGGTCGGTTTATTTTGATCCCAGAAAAATCGAATGGGCCTCTTTTTATGATGGCGTCGTAAGAAAACAGCTCTACGAGGGATTTGCTGCCCAAAAAATGAGCCACGATATCGTTTTCAGACGTAATTTATATAACAAGATAACGAAGATAAAAAAAATCGCAATATAATCGTAAAAGCATATTCATCGAAGTAAAATCGAATGTGAATACATAAATAAAATTTATTTACGTTTAATTCTATTTCAGATGGATACCAGTTTATGTCTAGTACTTTTGACATTTGCTTCTCATATTTTTTAACGCGTCAATGGGAGAAGTCCATGTAATAAATTTCGGTAAAAATTACAACAATTTGCGTCAGAATGAAGATCTATCGACGATGGCAGATCGCGTTGGAAACGAAGGTACGATCAAATGCCAACGGAGACATCAGAACCGTCAGGTGTACGAATTCCTTTCGACATTTATATAAAAATATACTGTTATGTATATTTTATACAGACTTGGATCAAAACACTCTCAATAATCGAAAATTTTCAATGAACCCGAAATTCCACAACAGGACAAAGGCTCGACCACCGTCCAGATTTAAATTTCCCCCATCGGCGTTAACATGTCACGAAAACAAATTGCAAAGCCGAAAAATGTCAGTACGAATCGATACGAGCTTGCCGGCGCGTTAAAGTTCGAATTAGCGAGAGCGAGCTTTTGCCGGCGCCCAACAATTTTCCCAGAGGCGGGCCTCGCACCGCAATAAATATTTTATACGCGGGTAATACATTGCATAAATATAAACAATGTTTGTGTGCCGGAGCTTTGGCGATGTGGAGCTTTGTGGCGGATCGCGTGCAATATGAAAAGTCGCGTAATAAAGCGCACTCGTTCGGTTTCGTAAGTCGCGATTTTCTTTGTGCTATATTGGATCGTGTAGTGAATGGTAAGTTTTGAGTTTTTTTTTTTATCAATGAATGTTGATTTTTTTAATTTAAAGTTAGTGTTGGAAGTTGAGTTGATCGATGGTTTGATTTTGTTGAACGCATTGGATCGTTCGAGTTAAACGAAAAGTTGAATGATCAGTTGATGGATTTGATTATGCATCGGTCTGAAGTTATTCGGGTTGGTATTTGAATATTTGATAGATTTTCAGGAATTTTAGTATAATTACGGTGACTATGTTCATTCGATGAAAATACATATGTTACGTATACATTTTATAAATCAATGATTCGTAGCGAAAACAATTCGCGCGAATCCTCCACCTCTATTTCCAATTCATTCTGTTTCGTTCAAATTGATTATTATTACTGAGAATTACTGTTTTTTTTCCCTTCGAAAATTATTTAATCAAAATAATCGACAAACTGTTTTATTTGAGTCAACACCGTTGTTCAAGAGTTTTATTTATTTATCGAAAATTTTGTCACAAAAATTTACACTGCAAAATTACAAAATGTCACTTCATAAAATAAAGAACAAAAGAGCAATTTTAGAAAATAAATAAATTTTAAAAACAGTGCAGTATAATAAAGGATTTTCCTCTTAAATAAAGTACAGTAATCCCCCATATAACATCAAGATAGTTTCGACGTTATAGGGGGAATTTAGGTAATCAATAATTGAAACATTTTCATTTTCCTTTTTTTTTTCATTCTCATTTTATAGGGGGGGGGACGCAGACGTTATATGGGGGGATTACTGTAAAAGTATAATGGACATATTTTTTTTAATTTGTATTCAAAAACACTATATTTATCTCAAAAATTCTAAAAAAAAAAAAAACCTAACCGCGCATTTCCATCATAGCGTGCGATTCCGATATTTGATCAAACCATAAAAACTCAAAAACACTGCAATTTCCAATCGTTACCAAAAACAACCAAAATTTTCCCATTTTTCACAAACTCCCACCCCCCTCCTATTCCCCCCACAATCTTAATGCCTCTAAACAATTTCGCACAATAAACCGCCACACATCGAACGCGCGATCGCGTGCAAAGCACCGAGCACGTCAATGCACACATTCGCTGACCTTGAAAGCGGCCGCCCCTGGGGGGTTGGGGGGGGGGTGCAAACGGTGGTGAATGTGCGCTATGTCGGTGTAGTGAATGCGTTATTGCTAGGGGATGTGGAATATTTGCATGGAGCGCATTATCGAGCGACGTGCACTGCGTCAAAGGCGTGTTCCCGATCCGAGTTTCGATGCTGTTTTCGAATGGATGGGGCAATTATCTGTTTGGAATATGTTTGTAGGTGTTTTGGATGTTGTGGTTTTGGTTTCATCATTATTTGTATAGATTTCCGGATGAATCGTTCCGTTATGATATGATTTGATAATGAACTCGGTCAAATTAGAAAATTGAACATTCACCCCTTTAATATCATATACTCATTGTGCATAATCGATTGAAGAAAATGAATATGTTTTTACTTATGTATCTGTTACAATTTGAGTGTCCACTTCGTTATGCACGAACAAATTAGTCTGTTTATACACCTTGTAACAGCTCTAGTCCAATTGTTAATGTGGTACGACAATTTCAGTTTTTTGCACTCAGATAACGCTCTTATGCTTAATATCAATAAGGTGGAAATTGGTATGTCAGTTTGAATTTTGAGAATTTGTTTTGAACACGTTTTCACAACTCAAGCTAAAACGCTAACCCAACCTAACCCAAACATGTTACTTATGACGTCTGTTTTTAGTACAGACGCAATTATATGTAGGTAAAATTTGACAGTTGACATTCAAACTAAAATCGATAGTTTGGGTATACCCAAACTAG
>JAOXNN020000052.1:885638-896194 GCA_028571205.2 Hydropsyche betteni | reverse complement strand
AGTTTGTTTTGAACACGTTTTCACAACTCAAGCTAAAACGCTAACCCAAGCATGATACTTATGACGTCTGTTTTTAGACGCAATTATATGTAGGTAAAATTTGACAGTTGAAATTCAAACTAAAATCGATAGTTTGGGTATACCCAAGCTAGTATGGGAGTAAACAACCAAAAGTTTACACTTGAACTGTGGCATATCGATATTTAAGAAAGTATACGAAAAAATGAGGATTTGAAACATTTCAAATAGTAAATGGGAACTGAAACTGAACTGTGAAAATGATTTTTATAAGTTTCATCACATTTAAAATTAATTAATTAAATTTTGATACAGTGGAAATCATTTAACATGAAAATTGTGTAGAAATTATACTGCGGTCCTGATAAAATACTATGTACGTATACTATGATGTTTTAACATGAAATTATTTTAACATAAAAAAATATTTTAGTCCTTTATATAGTTTAGGCCTCGGCAACCTATGACCCGCGGGTCACTAAGTGACCCGTTTGATGATTTCAAGTGACCCATCAGATTAATTATTATTGATTATTAATTATTTTCTCAATAAAAATTATAATATTATCCATTAAAAACTGTTTCAAAATATACCTACTGACCCAAAGTACTTCATAAGAGTCACATTTTGGTTGCTTCTGACCCGCGGCCAAAAAAGGTTGTCGAGGCCTATTATAGTTAATAATCCCATCATCAAGCTAATATGTATTCCTTGATAAGTAGACGAGATTCCATCATCAAATATCTATTTGTTTTTTTTGCGATTCCTAAAATACCATTCTAATTCACGTGTCTATCTGCCATTCATCTTACCAACGAATTAATTCCTAACAATTGTTGGGAACTTGATTCGGTGAAAAATGCGAGCTGAAGAATGCGGGATCAAAAAAATCGATCCATTCGTTTTTTTCATTTTAAATTCTGTTGAAATGATTAAGCTCGGATGAAGGGTTTAATTAATTGAGTCGAGTTTCGACAAAGGCATTGATGAGGTTTTTTATGTACGTTCGAATCAAGGCTAACAAGATTTTCCCTAATCGAATCTGTGTGGATTGATGTTCGAGTTCATATGGGGGGTATTTAATATGTGCTACCTAGGCATGGAAAAAATGGTGTTTTGGAAATTTGATTGATATTTTCTATTGGGTGTGTGGATTAATCTAATTTTGATTGAAATGAATATAAAAAAAGAAGTGGATAATTAATTGGCTGAAAAAATACAACGAAAAAGTTTGATTGATTGCGAATATTTCAAAAGTTTATTAGACAATGTTTATGTATTTTTTATATAATAACTTTGAAGTATTTGAAACATTTATTATTGAGCCGGAAATTACCTTATAAAATAGTATAAATCATCAGTAAGTATTCAGTTCATTTTTTATTAATACGTTTTCGCTCTCTATCGCTTTCAACATTCTTTAAAAATATTCGAAACAACACCCCAGTATTTTAATAGCAATATTTTTATAGTAGCATAAATTCAATAATCATACATATTCAAAACCCCATACAACAAATGATTCTTAGCTATAAAAGTTCTATTCTCGCGTGCAATAAAATTCTTGATTCGCTATCGGCCACAACACAAACACACTTTGCCCAAACAATCTTTCCATACAAAATGACAAAAGAATCGAGCCATTAGATCGAACCTTTTTACAACTATAATAAAAAAAACGGCTGAATTAAATCGTCAAATGGCAATGGCGAACAATGACGTATCGGCAATCATCATGTCTATTCGAACGCGACGAATGTTTTTTCGCGATAATCGTTCAGTTTCAAAAAGTGGGAATTCGATTCGGAAATATTGCATTTGTTTTTTTAGTTTACGCGATATTGGAATCAAATATGGAAATCTGATATTCATAAGGGAATTCGTGTGTTGATAAATAAGTTGGTTGATTTATACGTTTGGAATTGTACTTAAATGAAATATGCAAATGAAAATTGGAATTTATGTTGTCTTGTCTATTTTGTACATAATTGGGGTGGTTTAGTTAATTTTTAATTATACTAGGTAAAAGTGTACGTTTCAGATTTATACTAAATGGAATTTTGTCAAAGTAATTTCATGAAAAATTAAATTTGTAATAATTAAAATATACAGCTTATATAATATTTATTTGCAGGACGAGGTTTTTTACAATCATCAGACATCCAAATACAGTAAACCCCCCTATAAGATAGGTTCAACGTTATAGGGGGGAATTTCGGGAAATCAATAAATGAAACATTTTTTTTTTGATATTTTTACGTGTTGATTGTTTTTTTCAAATACATTTGAAACAAATTAAAAAAAAATTGAATTTAAATGCATTTTAAACAATGCCGTTATAGGGGGGGGGACACCGTAAACGTTATAGAAGGGGACGTTATAGGGGAGTTTACTGTATATTTCCCTTATCACTTTGAAAGGGCGTAACACTGAAACCTTTCCCTATCAGATAATCATCATACGCAACATATATAACGTCCATTCAAAGACGAAGCTTTCCTGATACCATCAAAAATACAAAAAAAAATTCTTATCATATACAACCACTACATAGTATTAATAAAACGTAAACCCTCAAAACATATAACTCCACATAAATCCACAAACCGCAAAACTTATCATTTGATTACTTAAAAAAAAACAACAATCCGATCGACTTATCGCGTTTTGCAAACGAACGACCCGCCGAGCGGGGCCCAGAAATTTGGCACATCGCGTGATCCGCGCCCCTATCGACAGTGTCGCGGTTGAGCTCCCCTGGCGGCGCCCGGTTCAAGGACGCGGGCCGTTTTCGGCTCGCGTGTCGCACTTGCGCACCCCTGCACTCGGGTTCGTTCGAAATGCGTGGGCTGTTGTGGCGGGGTTTTCATTATGCATTTTGATGATTGTCGGGCGGGGTTCGGTTTGTGAATAAGTCCGTTTTTCGGTAGGTGTGATGTGTGTGTGTGTGTGTGTGTCGAAGTTGAGGTGTTAATGGTTGAGCTTTGTTGAATGTTTTAAAATGATTTAATTTTTTATGTATAACTAGCTGAACTTCGTATCGCCCACAATCGCTGTTCGTTAGTCTCGCTAAAACTAAGCTGACCATACGTCCCGTTTTCGTCGGGATTGTCCCGTTTTTGTCGTGTCTTGCGTTCGTCCCGTCGTTTTCGCATGTATAAGATCTATTGTCAACAAACAATAGATGTTCGACTCTAAATACTGGATTTTTTTTAAATCTTAAATTAGCGTCCGTTGTCCCATTGGCTCGTTGTTCCCGTTGTCTTCACGCGTCCTGCACACACCGGTTTCCGATTCCCGTTCCCGGTCCCCATTGTGAACACATCACAATCAATACGCGGCGCGGCGGTGAACTTTTCCATGCAAAATTACTTATATTATTTTTTAGCTTTTCTTTGGGAATTTCCATATTATTTTTCTTTTTAAACCATCTGTTAATTAAAGCAAACAAAATAAAAAAATAAATATCCAAATCGGTCAAGCGGTTTTCGAGTTTTAGCGCGACATCAAACGGCGATTCATTTTTTATATATAGATAGAAGAGAATAGATAGATTGATTTCGTGAAAGATCTTCATATGAAATATTATACATAGAAGTTTTATATTATACATAGTTTGCACATGATGGTGATAATGATCATTAGGCTAGGGATAGTTTTAGTGTTAAGCTTCATTTTATAGTCGCATAGTAAGCACATACGATAAGGGAAGGCTTTGTCTGCGATGGACGTTGAATAGAATGCATATGATGATGGACGAAATGTTTTTTTTTTTCGAAATATCAATGATAACATTATCGTTTTTATTATAGAATAGAAATTTCATATGTTATATATAGTATGGAAATGTAGGAGAACGGAAACGGGTCATCATTACAATATAAAAGTATTATAGGTCAATCGAAATAGCAATGGATAAAAGTCAATATGTTTATCGCTAAATCGAAATATGATACATAATATTTCAATATGACAGTCATATATAAAAGAAGCTTTTATGTTACATATTATTTTTCATCATATAATTTCGTTTTAAAAATATAATTTTATCAACGCGTTTGAAAAATTGGAAAGCTTTTAATTAATAAATATCCTAAGAGACTTGCGTAATGGATTATAGTTAATATGAGAAATTTTATATTTTACAAATTTACTTGACTATGATTTTTTATCAAAGCCAGCTTATTGGGGAAATATATAATTTACATATGTTGTATCGTTTTCAATGCTTCGTCGCTTAATTGTTTACCATATCAACAAAGAGGGCCTACAATTTTCCTTTTCGCGGAAAAATTCAAATGGCTGCGCAAAAAAAAACCATATTTTTTGTTTACGTATTTCCTCTGCGAATGTTTTTAAATTCGCGTTTTAATCTAACGTAAACGAGCGTGGAAATAAAATTAAAAACGACGCGGAGAAAAAAAACAGAAAGGTGTTAAATTTAACCGGAGCCGCTAGTCTATATTTACGTCCCGAATTGGAAAAGTTGTGCGAAAATTACAAAGTTAACAATGGCCTACAATCAGAATGAGCGATCTTTTCGCCAAAAAATCAGATATAGCGACCGTTAGCAATTTGCGAATTCGAATTTACAAATTTGCGAAACGACGATACTAAGATTAGTTACAAAACTTTAATCGAAAACAAAGGGAATGGTTAAATTAATATTTTCTCGAAAAACGTTCAAAAGTTATATCAAGGATTTTAATAAAAAGTTTATTTTATAGATTTTTCAAATTCTATTTTCTGAAGAAAAAATAGTAACTGAATATATAAAATTTCATGAGAAAAGGTAGAATTTCGTTGGAGCGAATATTAAGGTTTTTGTTCTATAGTTCGCTCGCAATATATTTACTATCTACTCAGAGCCCTGAACGTATTCACAAATTGAACTTAATAGGATCGAAATGCTGAAAAATAGACCTCTCCGATGTAATTTAAAGTCTCTGGTGGTCCATCCAGCGGCGTCCTGGCAATATTTTAGAATCGCCGTGATTTATTTTCGATTCGAAACGAGAACAATCGGCAATTTTAACTCAACTTTATCGCGACACGCGAAATCTCCTTTGATTTATGGCCGATCTGCAGCTGCAATTTTTTCCGAAACTACCAAATATAACACGACACCACACATCGGCGCCGATAAATAAAGCATCACTTACACGAGAAATTAACGACATTGTACGTGTAAGCTCGTTCCGGGGGAAACTTTGCGAAAGTTTCGCGAAGATTGAGTTAGCGGGTCTGAAAGAAGCGTGTGTGCTTTGTCGTTACTCGACATTGTCTTTTGGCCTATTTATTTTTTCAATAATAACCCGACGAGAAGCGCAAAATGGAGCTCGTTAAGTGAATTCGAAGTTTTATTAGCGCCATGCCGTTTGTTTTAATTGAGAACGTTTCAAAGGCGAATTTCAAACGGGTGCTTTGTTCTGAAATTGTTACGTGGCTCTCTTTATGTGTGGTCTTTATGTATTTGCTTTATTGTTTATGAAAATAATGCTAGCTATTATGCAATCTCATTAACGGTGGATATATCGGTATAAAGTTGATATTTTCATGAAAATGGTTTTTCAGTAATTATCAGATTGTGAGCATGAAATATATTAAATTACGTGTTGAAATGATATAAAAAAAATCAGAAGACCATTATCAGTTTAACAGTTGATTATTCTTTTATTTTATACATGAAATATTCTCATATACACAATTTTATCATTAAAAAAACATAATTCATCAAAACACAAACCGCCATTATCACCGCACGCCAAACATCCAACATCAACACACGAAATTCACCACCGAAAAAATCTGCAGTCATAAAATCGTCCTCGAATGACGCAACCCGTCGAACCGAGCACGAAAAAAGCTCGCATAACCTCACACACATACACAGCCTTCAAAGCTTCGAGAAAAAATTCAAAATTGGCGCGCTTCGCCGGCGGATCGAAACGCGCGAATACCACATTGGGGGGGAGGGACTTCCTTTTTTGTCCGTTTTATCGTTAAATTTCTTTGCCGCCGATGGCCAAAGTTTGGCCACCTCTGCCGGAGTCAGGACGAGTCCTGTTGCAGCGCAGGACTGCGCCGAATTATGGCTGCGGTCGATTTTAATCGAATCTGTTTGTTGGCGGAGGTCGTAGTTGAATTTTAATGTGTCCGGGTGGTAGTTTCGGTGTAGGGGATTTGTCGGGTCGATTTTGGAAATGGGTTTTTGATTGGATGTGTTTTGTGCGTGAGAATGCTCGTTGGGATGCGCGGTATGGAAGGTCAATTCGGATTGTTAATATTTGAAGTGTTTAGTATGGAGATTTTGGTGTAAAATTAAGCGTAAAGATATCGGCTTATGCAAAAAGGTGGATGAGATAAATTTGAATTTAATATACTTCAGTAAATATAAGACTTTTTATAGAGTTCGATTAATCTGTCGATAAGCTCTATGATCGATCACGAAAGAAAACTTTTCAACGAAAAAACTTAATCTACATGGAATAAACTAATATAAAATTCGTTGAAGAATATAAGTAATATATAACCTATTAGTTAAATTACATGATCAATCCAATGAAACAAAATTGTCAAAGTTTAAATACCTATCAATTTCACATTGTCGATATGTGATTAAGTAATTACTTAAATTGTACCTCAAAGCGTAATTAATAGGTGTCTCTTAGCAGATAGATTAAATATTCTGAAAAACCATCAACTTAACGACCTGAATTTTCGCAAATGGCCCCCGATTAAATTTAAAGCGTCTGGTGACGAACAATAGACGATACGGAACGACCCAGAAATTCAAACAGATTCAACGAAAAAGCAAATAAAACTACCACCTTATCTTCCCTCCCGAAAAATGAAAAATGAAAATAAAAACAGAGACACGAATCCAGCAGGAAGATAAGGTGCCGAAAAGAAGGACGAAACGGCCAGGACGTGCAATATCAGGACAGCAATATCGGTTCGGGCCAACCCCCGAAAAGGGGGTCAGGGGGTGAATATGGCCGAGGTGGTGTAAGTCGTCCTCGACCTTTGAAGGCCTTTGCGGACCCGCTCAGTTTTCCGGAGACGGTTAATTGCGGTACGCTGTACGGCATCGAAGCACGAAATGTTTTAAATTATCACAGGCATAAATGTACGTGCTTTCGAATTTTTATAATAACACATCGTGACCGTACTTGATTTGTATTAAAAATAACACTTCCGCACCGCTCGAATTAGCGATTCGTATTCGTCATAATCGAGAACACGTAAGATTTATAAAAATCGCAGAATAAGGGCCATTCTAATGTATGTGGTGTCTCGAAAATGATGGATGGACGGTCACGCGAATAGGGTGGTCGTTTTAAATTTGGTCTCGTCGAAGCGGAGATGATGTATCGTTTTGTTTCTTTAGTGGGTATTTGCGAAAGGAGAGTGGGAAAGTGGAGGATTTTTTTTTGGCATATGAAAGAATTTATGGTTGATTGTATTTTTTTTTTATTGAGTAATGTAAGTGTAGTGTGTCTCGTGGTCGTTAGCTCGAGTTCAGTTGTAAAACGTTGTCATTGGTATAGAATAGTAAAAACTTTCATTGCTTAGTTCTGTTTAATTGGTCTGTACTAAAATATTCAATTACAAATACGCTATTTTGCGGACGAGTATAAAAATTCAATTAATTTATCTGAAATCTACTCGAATTGAAAACATTTGCTAGTTTTGTCCGAACAGTTTTAATTTGTATAATTTCAAACAACAACCCGATCTGCTATAAATTTATAAAATAATATTCGCGCCACCGATGTTTGTTTGCCCATGTAAACATTGACTCTGCATATTTCAGGCTTATTTTGCACAATTCGGGATGGCTCCTTGGCATTCACAGTAAATCAAGCGAACCATTCAAATTTTATCGCCCAAATGAAACCACGCACAAGATTTTCCAATCAAATTCAATAACCGAACTCCCATTCATACACCCATAAAGAAAAATCAATACGCAAACACGAATCGACAATTACACCGAAAAGCACACACCAGCCAATTAAGCGCGACCAGAAGACCAATTTACAAATTAATAATGTACGATAACAATCGAAAAAAAGAAAACAAATTTGACCGGCGTCAACGCTCAATCGCCATTCAATTAGGAATAGTAAATATGATTTTTTTTCATACGGCAAACAAAATCCATTGTAACTACTACCACCCGATAAGACACGTGTCAACGATACCGGTCATTATTTCGTATACAGCTGTCGTTCATATTGACGTACCGTCGATTTCGATTATCGCATAAGCAAACAGGGCACACTATGGCCTGTTTCGTGCAATTTTTTTATGCAAGGTTACACGAAACGAAATGTAAATAGACCCATCATCGAACGGGGGAATATCGCATTGTTCGCGATGTACAATGGGGACTCGTGTGAAATTGATTTCGCACGCGTCTCTCGCCCTTTTACGTAAAGCGAAGGGCATTGTGAATGTTTTTCATTTCTTCAGATTTATATTTAAGGCAATACAAATGGAAAATACGAAAATTCAATTAAGACAGATGAAAACGTAAGTAAAAGTAAAATAAATAAAGTCGAATCGAATTAAAAACTAGACAACACGAGTCCGAAAACGAGCCTCTTATTGCTCATCGCCAGATCGCTCTCAAGATCGGAACAAGTCGGACCTAAAGGGCAACGAATAAGGTGGGCCGTTGTTTGGATGATTCCGCATGATAAATATGTTTCTTCAAAAATAGCATCTTTAGAATTGCCATCGGATATCTTGTTTATTAATCTGGGGAATATAGAATTATTGATTCGCGGAAATTAGGGTAAAACGGGATTTTGGTATGAAGCTTTGTATTGTGGTTCTTGACATAATGACTTGAATGATATGAGATTAGTATAAGTTTTATAGGGAGTCATAGCTTATTGAAAACAGTTTTTCGTCACTATTTCGTAGCCTAAATAAGATATTAAAATATTTATTCATAAGAGTAACTGTTTTAAGAGATATTCGATTAACATAACATAAATTGATATAAAATCACAAGTAGATATTTCATAGTACTAATAATGCCATACAAAACTAGTAGAAACATTTTGAAACCTATTTTTTAATAAGCTATTCTGTTTTCGAATTTAAAACATATTTTAAGAATTTTTCGAACACTACGTTGAGGACTACATACAAAATAATAACAATTCTGTAAATCAAATTATTTCCAAAATAGTTACTCTTGCAAAAAAGTATAACAATATCGTTTTCATAGGAAATTTTTTAAGCTACAAATTCGATTTTCAATATTATAACTGATAGTTGAAATTCACGAAAATTTTACATCGAAAAATCTTATACTAATCTCATATCGATGACACAGTTCAAGTGTTTACTTTTGTTTATTTATACCCACACTAGTTTGGGTATACCCAAACTATCGATTTTATCGTTAGCGTTTTAACTTGAGTTGTGAAAACCTGTTCAAAACGAACTCTCGAAGTTCAAACTGACACGACGGGTAAACACCAATTAGTTGACACACCAATTTCCACCTTATTGATATTTATCATAAGAGCGTTATCTGAATTTGAATTGTCGTACCACACTAACCATTACAAGGTGCATAAACAGGTGACTAGTTTGTTCGTGCATAAACGAAGACACTGTAACATCGACATGGCATTTAACCATTCCGTCAAAAACCACAATATCAACCTTTTTACCCCGACCCAATTTTTTTCCTAGATAGGTCTTCATCTCCCGGATCATTACGCAAATCAAACCCACCAGAATGACATACAAAATTTCTACCTGTGAACTTCCGAGATTTCGAAAAACGCGGCACACACCAACTCCTTCGCACCTTATAGAATTTTTATGGCATGGGGTTTCGTCGGCTAGCGATAAGGTCAGGGCTCCCCGTTCGCAACCCGGCGTCCTCGACTCGGACAATGCGAGACGGTCAACTCTTTCGCACCGAAGTGATGGCAGCGGGTGCGAACGACCAACCATCACCGACAGATGGCCGGCGAAGGCTCCACAAAGGGCCGGGACGAATAATTGACGGGGCACAGCCGGTGCAGTGGTGCAGCTGTCCCGGCTCGTTCGAGTCCGAGATAAAAATCGGCGAGTCGTATGTGGGCGTGGGTGCTCCGCTTTGTATACCTGGTCGATTTGTTTCGGGTGCGGTGGTGATGGATGCGAAGGATGGTCGTGGAATGCAATGATTTGTGTGTTATAGTCCGATTGTAGCACCAGGACGATTCTAGCGGCTATATATGCCATATTGAGCTTTATGTACAACGATTTAAGGTTCATTATGCACTTATGACGTTTTGGTTTATGTATGTCACGTCGGTGAGCGCATGCGCAGTATTCGTGGACCTTTGACAGTTCTTCAAACGTCAAAATCGTATTATTTAAATACGTTGTTTATGATATTTTTTCTTAATCAAAATATGTTTCCGACGTTTTTTCATTATCGTTAATAATTTCACATGTGACCATCGATTGTACGAAACGTCAAACGTGCGGACGCAATCTCACACACTAATGGCGTTTTTAA
>JAOXNN020000052.1:860028-885538 GCA_028571205.2 Hydropsyche betteni | reverse complement strand
GTGACCATCGATTGTACGAAACGTCAAACGTGCGGACGCAATCTCACACACTAATGACGTTTTTAACGCTGCTCAAATCCAGAACGTTACATGAACACGTATCCACGGATTTAAATAAGAGCGTTAAATCTTACGTCATAAAGCATAATATTGCATACTAGCAGTTTTTGACGCTAGAATCGGCGTATAAAATATCGAAATGATATTGGGTCAATTAATGTGAGAAAGTTTGTGATGAGGTCCGAAAAAAGGGTTATATCGACTGAAATATCGATAAAAGTTCAGAAGGGCACTTGGAATGTGGAAAGAAGTCAATTCCGCTGCTAAATACGAAGCAATTTCGCTTCGAATACAGCTAAAGCAATAAGGATAAAGGAACGAGCGGAACTGAGAAGGAAGCTGTAACTTTTGTCCTAACTTTAAAGTCGTTAACGCGCGAAAGCAATTTATGCAGAAAAACGTCGACAAACTTGACTATAATGTAATATAATTATAAAAATCAGCACTCGCTAAAATAAAGCTCTTCGAAACGTGAATTATAAGAGCTTCCGAAACATGCCAGGGCGACGAGCAGAATTTTTAACGATTGCTTCATATAAATAATACACGTATTCAGGATGTGGTTAAAATAAATCGTGGTGTTCAATCCAGTTGATGACAGACCACCAACGGACTAACGACGCCACAATAACACTTGTTATCCCTTTGGAATTGATTCGGGGAGGCTTTTGCGGCTAGCGCGACTTGGAAAATCCTCTGATTGAGCATCCACTCAGTGTCTCGGTAACGACGAAACGATCAATCCGCACAAATTATACAACTTCGACGACAATCCGCGAAATTTGCGCAAACACGGCGATTCGAATAATAAAATTGTTAAAGCACTCGCCGAAATTTTTAAACGAATTATGAAAGCTTTCATCCGAGCGTAATAACAATGAGTTTTCGTTTCGCAACGGAATATGGAAGTTTTGAGCGCGTTTTATTTGCGAAATATAATTTTTGACGGTGGTCTCGATTTTTTTCGGTTCGAACACGCCGCTTTTTACGCATGTTGATTTTAACGGGTTTCAGCAATTAAATTAATCCGATTGATTAATCTAACCTCGGAAAACAAAAGCTCCGGACGAGGGTTTAACTACGCCGTCGTGTAATTTCGCTTCCATCTGATAAATTGTGCACGGGAAAAAATATCAAATTGTAACAAAGGTCAAGTTTTATTTTTGATTTTTAATAATGAAAAAAAAAATCGGAGTCAAAATTTCTCAAAAAAATAAAACGTCAGAAATAATAAAGGTCGTTGTTTTTTCGCGAAAATAATTTGATCGGAACACGAATATAATTTGAATGTAATATTTTTCGTGTAATGAAATGCAAATATGTAAGTTAAAAAATATCGCAGATAGTATCTAGATGTCGATTAATCATATTAAGTAAAAGCGTAGATACGAAAAAATTTGAAAAATTATTCTTACATAATGGGGCTCATTAAGTTCGCCATAAATTCAATTCCGCGACCGAATCACCGAAATCAGCAACAATATTATTTGCATTTATACATCTCCGATTCCAAACCTCACAATCTACGAAAGGTCAACGTATACAAAACATCATATCGATTTCCACTTCTACGATTATTTATGCAATCTGATACGCAAAGTTACAATACGTTCACGCCACGCCACGATTTCCATACGCACGTCACGTCACGTGAAACCGCGAAAAAATCGTTACAAATACACCTCGAAAGCCTCCGAACAATCAATCAGATCGAAAAGCTATTGCCATTCACAACACAGACGATCTCTATAGCGTGAAGCGATTCGGTAAACACGCACATAATTCACGGATAAGGGCAACGGGACAAGGTCCCTATAGATAATAATTGCCGAGGCTCTTCCTCGGTCCGGGCCCAGATTTGGGCCCAGGCCAATTCTGGGCCGAATTAAGGCCGGGGCTTTGGCGCAGTCGGGACCCCCTCGACCCCCCCGGTGTGTTGGTGTAGGTCTGCTTTTATTTCCGGTTTTAATTCGCGACTGTTCTCTATAGGCGTTTCGCGGCTTAACGAGCACTCGTCCCCTTTTCGGATGAGAGTTTTCGCGGGAAAATGCCACAGGTTTGAACTTTGGGATTGGGTGTTGGTAGGTGTTTTTTGTTAAATGGAGGTCGAAGGTTTTTTGACGTTTTATAATTAGAATGAATTATGGAAGCGTTAGAATAAAATGCCGACGCGGAAACGTGGGGTCAATATTTGCAGGGAGGAAGTTACCTCGGTTTACATTTGTAAATTGAAATAAAAAAGGAGAGATTTAGCATAATTTCTTAATTAAATCCACTTAAATTTACATATTTCCTTAATTTTAATAATGTCGGTACATTTACGTTTTGTTGATTTTTTAATCCTCGCAGGGACGTGACCTACATTTTGTGCACTACTTGTAATTTTTTTTAATTAAAAAAACGTACATTTCATAAAAATGTCATCATATTAAAATTTCACTCATTTAACAGGAAGGTATATAAATTAATTTAGACATGCAAATATCATGAATAAATTGCGGCGGTGGAAAGCGAATTTGGTAACTTCTTTTACGATGGCGAAATTAAAAATGCAACATCAATTCCCGATATTTTTTCACGATTAGATTAATGGGATATGGGATAGGGATGAAGAGAATTTATAAATATGCCAGCGTAGACCATTTTAGTTCAATAATGAAAAAGCCGAACGGAAATAATCGAAAGTGGGAATATCGGTTCGGTTTTTCCCAAAGGCGCGCTTTTCCGAAACTCATATTTATTTCATAACTCGCTGAGTTAGTGGCTCGCCTTTGTTTTATCGCCTGTTTTTCTTACTGAGATAATATTTTTTTCACGTCTGCTTTCATCTTAAACGCACACGGACATATCTATTAATACTGTCCGGCGATCCATCTTGAATTATTATTATAATCTGGGCTTTCGATCTGCCGCATTCGAGTTTTCCTAAGCTTCGTGGAAAGCCTTTTTCGTGCCGTTCTCCATCTTCATGCCGTTCGACCGCAAAACGTCAAACGACAGACGAGTAATTTGAGTTGTGTACCCATTGTGGTTCTAGGCATTGTTCATGTCGAAATAACACGTTTCCAAACGGTCGTTTGTTCAAAGAAAGTCTTTCGAAAATAAAGTTTAACCTTTCCCCAGTAAATTATTCCGAAAATAAATCTAGTACGGGTATATTAATAGTCCGATTAATGAACGTAATAACTGACTGAATTCGGGGATTAATCTCGATCGTATCAGAAAGCATTTCTAACCAGACGTGCTTATATTAAGGTGAAACTGAATATTTAGAGAATCCCAGATTGAAGGTTTCATTTAAATTTAAATATTCTCAAAATAATCCAATCACAACTGACGAAGTTAAAGAACGCGCGTGAAAAGTCGAGGGAAAATTAATTATTTAACGGCGCGTCGTCAGATTGACGTTCTCGACTAAAATGAATTCGCTTTTCACAGAAAATTTAATAATAAAAAAAATATCGGTCGTTTTTCGATTCCGGTTCAGTTAACTGCCGAAAATTATGTCGCGCGGTTAAAATTAACTCGTCGTGAAAAAAAAATAACGCGACGTTTCAAGGATACGCTCTTCCTTCACGCGTTCCTATCCTTGTGGCAGTTTTTCTCCTTTCGCCGAAATTTCCCAACTCCGTAATGGGCCTTAACCTCGATTTTTTCATGAAAAATCGGATCGCCTCCGCGACGTACTGAAAATGCGCGAACGTCGAAAAAACCCAAGGCGAAAAATTAAACATAATATACGCAACGACACGACAGTGTGGCGAAAAAAGGAACTCGATTTACGTGGAAATTCGCAAAATATACGCTTCGGCCACGTGAAAAATGGCCGCGGCGTGGCCGAAGAATAATGAAAAAATGGCGAATAAATAAAAGCACGCGATACGTTCGACATTTACGAAATATATACGCCGCTATTAGAACGGCATAAATTTGCCAATAATGAGTTTCGGGCGCGTAATTTGGGAGGTTTCGAAATTTTGCCATTTCCATACATCATACTTCGGGTTTGTATAGAATATCACATATATACATAACGAAATTTCCTGATTTTCCGTTGTTATTGCATCGATTCATTCCGCGGATAATGCGTCGCAATTAAAAGAACATTTGCGCGGATGCCAGACCCTCGCATTATTTGAAATGGTTAAAATTTTTTGAAAAAGATTTTGCCTACCTGATATCTGTATTTTAGACCAGCTTTTCTTACACACGCCCATAATTACGATTCTTCGATACAAAAATAGTGTTCAATTTACCTGCAACAATAGAAAATATTTGTTAGATATTTGCGCAAGGTTTACAGTTAGAGTACGTTCGTAATAAAGTGCTGTTTATTTGCTCGGGTAAGGGTGCGTTAATTTAGCTAATGTATCCATAACGTTCGCGGGAAAATTGTTTGCTCGGGGTTCAATAAATTATGAGTATTGTTCGTTTAAAAAGTCGGTCCCATTTTCTCTTCGGTAATATCTTGAGAGCTTTATTGTAAAACGTATAATATCATTGCGAGTAGAATAATTTTTCAAAATTATAAGGCTTTTTATGAACAAAAGAGGTTTATTACTTTTTCGACGGGAATGTTTTCTTTTACGCAACCGAATAACTTTTTTAGTTGAAAAATATAAAACTTGACACAATTACGTATTTATGACGAAAATAAACGTTATTTAGTACTTCGGAACTTTACGTAAAAGAAGCATTTTAGATTCACTACAAATATTACGGACAGAATATTTATAAGCAAATTATGGTACTTAAGATAGCCGACACAATTAAAAAAAATATCAATGAATCTATAAAACAGTTTGCGGAAAAAAATTGATGAAAAACAGACGACCGTCCAGCGAACCACCGCTAATAGAACTGTCCTAACTGCTGCACGTAAAAACAAGTTAATTTTAACCGAAACCCGTAACTTTTTTCTGCTCGACTTGTCAAAAGCACGACACACTTTATATTTTTTCGACGGTTTCGCTTAATATGTTTTTTTATACAGTTTCGGGTACAATGCGATATACACGGTTTCCGCGAGATAGGGGACGTTTGCGTATACGCATTTTTGACCCCTATCGTGAGCGGGAACCGAACCATAAATATTTTTTAACGAGCCGTTAAGGCTTTTGCGGTCTCTTAATAACTGCGATCGTGCGCGTCGAAAACTGCCGATATCAGAATTCGTATGGCATTTTTTTCCCATTGAAAAAAACATCGAATTGTATCGAAATAGAGGAGTGGGTCATCGGCTTTGAGTAGTTTTATATATAAAAATACCTCGGCCCTTTAATTCTAGGGCATGGCGGAGACACGAGGAATACACGTGATGCTAATCTCTAAAGGAAAATAAACAAAAATTAATATCAAGGCGAACAACAAATTTTATTATACGTTTCGTTTATTTGTTGTAATAAAATTTAATTAATTTTGTCGAAAACTTGATCTTAAAAGCGTGATGTAATCAAATTGTTGATATCCGTTTATCGAAGGGAATCCAAACAAACAAAAGTATACGATCGACTCAATTTAAGCGGCTATGAACACAACTCTTCAGTTGGGAAAATGAGAGAAATACTAGCGTTGTTTGACGAACGTGCGGAGCTCTCCAGACACGCGAAAACTCGATCTCGAAAAAAGAAAACTATGTGTTTTCCCGAGGCACTTTTCCACGAACCCTAAGATTGAAACGGAGGCGAGAGCGGCATCGACATTATTACATTTTCGAATATAATACATTCGCCGAATATTTCCGTCGAGGCGATGGAAAACCGCGAAGACGTATCGTCTTTCATGCGGAAGAAATCCGGGAAAATTCGTGCGACAAAAGGGAAAATCCTCGGCAGACGGCGAAAAGGCGTCTCCCGGAAAACTCGCCGAAGGTTCCTTTAATTACTGGCGGAAAAGCGACAATTGCGCGAACGTGCGAGACGAGGGTTTTCCCGAGCTGATTCGGGGATTATGGATCTTACATAATCTACGTATAAAGTAGAGAGTTGCCGCACGCTCGGCAAACATTCGCAATTCCGAATAGTGAATCCTCAGGTTCGATTGCCGTCATAAATTGTATATTCAGAGACAAACGAGCGTTTTTGGTTTCGTTTCGAGGCTCTATTCATTCGGCACACGTAGTTCAATTGTCATATTTCTACAGTGCGAGAAAGGTCCAGCAGTTAAGGAGCTTATACAATATAACAGAAAGGCGACGACGAGTCGTATAATGGAAAGCGCTAACGCACAATAAACACAAAGGGACATAAACGTCTAATAGAAAAAAATAAACCTATAGAAATTCATCGCGAGTTAATTACGTCGTAGCCTTCATCCCTGATTTACGCTCGAGCCTCCTTCTTGACTTATTCAGTCGACGCATCACACGAGGAGGCTCAATTCCGCGAAAGTGGACTTTTTTATTGTTTCCCGCGCGCATTTTTATTTTTCGAAGCCCTAATTTATTAATGCGGCAGCTTCGTATAAAAAAAAAACGTAAAAGTCTCGGCGTCGGGAGGCTTTTTACGACCACCATTTGCATGAGTTCAAAAATTGGCGTCGCGATAAAATAGCCGACGAGAAATCGATCGATCGCAATCGGTCGACATCTCTGACGTATGACATTTTGAAAAGCGCCTCTTTTATTAGAAAAGGTGAAGGTTTATTTAACAATTATGGGGTGCACTTTGCACTCAAAGCGCGATGAAAGGCTTCGTAAATGATTGGAAACTGTTTACGACTGGAGAGCGATATACTGATAGTTATGATGTATTCTGTTTTTATTGAATCAAAAGTTTTAATTATTTTAATGTATCAAAGGTAACGAATTCAAGTTGAAATAATGTCGAATTAGATGGAAAACGAAACAAAGAAACGTTTGAGATTCACGAACGCAAAAATAATTGAATTAAAATTGAAGAGTACGCCGCCAATTACGTGTGCGCACAATTGAACGCTTCGCAAAATAAAAAGGCGAAAATTGCTCGGTCTGAACATAGAAAAGAGGAAAAATCATAAAAACGGGTACGTGGTATGCGGCTCAGACGGCACTCGGGAGGCTTTCTCTTGTTTGCCAGCGGAAAGCTCTCGAGTGGACAGTAACGGGGCAAAAAGCTCGCAAAAAGGTTTCAGGTGGGTGGCGTCGTTGCGCTCAGATTGCAATTCTGCATTGGCTTTTAAATGTGGTGTGTGGTGTGGTGGGGAAGTGCATGTTCAATGATCGTTTTCCGGGGAGATGCAAGGTTGCATAATTTCGCGTTTGAGTTTGAGTTTTTGGTGTTGGTTCTATGACGGTGGTTTTGTGTTTATATGGAAATTTTCATGTTTTGGTAGGATTCTCTTAGAAATTAGTTTTTATCTAATGTTGGTAGTATTGAGTTGAAAGATATAATTGAAAAATTTTGAATTTAGAAATCATATTATTTTTGGAAAAATTCGTGCGTGTTTAAAAGAATATTTTATTATTTAAAAATAGATATAAAGATTAATTTTATAGATGCACTGAAAATACGGCAACGATCATATTGCAAACGAAGACTTACATAATACTTTCAACGAATTTGAAATATGAAACTGTTTTTAATTAACAAAACGGCAGTCCGAAATCGAAAAATAATTGCGCGAATACAAACAGGGAAAAACGCCGAATAAAAAAATCAAATTCCCCAATAAAGACACAACGATATCAACCGAACATTTTCCCCAAAACAAAACCGCGAAAATAAAACAGATTTTACACGCGAATTTTCCTCATACGACTCGACCTCACACGAAAGCAAACGAAAAACCCGCACGAACCTGCAATCGACAACACAACCCGACAACAACACTAAAAATACCCAAAAACAAAACTCAACAAACAAAAACCACCGGACAAGGCGGAAGCCCGAAAGCGCGCCGAACTCAACGGCCGCCGTGACACATTTGGCCGTAACGCGCGAGCACCCGACCAGAGCTGCGACCGAGCGGCGACTGACAGGTGCACGGCGGGGCCGCAGGAGCCGCAGCACGGGTGCCGCATCGGGCCACGGCCAGTGCAACACGTGCCGCCACTGTGGATGACCTTAGGTGCTATGCTCGTTATTTGGGTCCTTTCGGCATTGCAGGCCGGGATGATTTGTGTCGGGTTAGGTTAGGTTAGGTTTTTTGGGGGTTGAGGTTATGTGTTCGGCATTGCGGGTTTTGTGTGAGGGGTTATGAGGTTTTTTTATATGTTCTAGTTGAAGGTTTGGATTTTTTGTTTAATTGGGTTTTTTTGTGGATTGAGGTTGTGTTTCGGTATGGCATGTGTTGGAGTAAGGAGTTATGTGATTTTTTCATACGTTCTAATTGAAGTTTTGGATTTTTGGTTAGGTTAGGTCTTTCTATGAATTGAGGTTATGTATTTCGGTATAGCAGGTAATGGCGTAAGGAGTTATGTGATTTTTTCATACGTTCTAATTGAAGTTTTGGTTAGGTTAGGTTTTTCTGTGAATTGAGATTAAGTGTTTCGGTATAGCAGGTAATGGCGTAAGGAGTTATGTGATTTTTTCATACGTTCTAATTGAAGTTTCGAATTTTTGGTTAGGTTAGGTCTTTCTGTGAATTGAGGTTATGTGTTTCGGTATAGTAGGTAATGGCGTAAGGAGTTGTGTGATTTTTATTGCACTTTTTATAAATATACATTGATTTGAGTATTTGAAATTTTGATTGTTAGATTAGGTTACGTCTTTCTGTGGATTAAGGTTATGAATTCCGGCATTGCAGGTTTTGTCTAAGGAGTCGTGTTTTTTTCCATACATTTAACTTGGCTTGATTATTTGAAATTTTGAATGTTAAGTCAGGTTAGGTCTTTATATGGAATAAAGTTATGTGTTTCAATATTACAGGTTTTTTGCAAGGGATTGTATGATTTTAATTGCACTTTTCACCCATTCAAATTTGGTTTGATTGTTTGAAGTTTTAAATGTTGAGTCAGGTTAGGTTTGGTTATTTGAAGTTTTGAATGTTGGGATAGGTTAGGTTTTTATGTGTGTTCAATATTGCAGGTTTATGCAAGGAATTTTATGATTTTAATTGCACTTTTTTGCAATTAAAATCATTTTGCAAGTTTTAAATGTTGGGTTAGGTTAGGTCTTACTGTGGATTGAGGTTACATGTTTTATGCAAGGATTTATGTGATTTTAATTACACTTTTCATATAATACAACTTCAATTTGATTATTTAAAGCTTTTAGAGTAAAATTAGGTATTTTTGTAGATTGAGGTTAGGTATTTCGGCATTGCAGGTTTAGCGGTTGTGTGAAAAGTTTGTATGATAGTCGTGCGATTTGCATTTTTCATATGTTGCAGTTTTGAGTGGACTATTTGAAATTTTGTTAGTTTAGACTAGTTTGAAAGTTGTGGTTACGTATATTTTTTTGGCAATACAGGTTTGGGTGTTTGTATGGTTTAAATGAGGGGTATGTTTATGGTGTTATTTGCATTTTTTCAGCGTTACAGTTTCGGTTGGAGTATTTGAAATATTGAGGGTTGAAGTTACGTTTTTATGTTAGAATTTATGGTTACGTCCTTTTTTTTAATATTATATGGTTTTAATGATGGTCGTATTCGTGGTGGTGTTTCAAAATTTTCTACTTAGCAGTTTTCTTGAATTATGAGTTTATGAGTGGTAAGCTTAGAATATTTTTCAACTAGTTGAAAGTTGTTTGTTTTTTTATTATTGAAAATTTAATTTGATCCAAAATTTTCAAATTTTGAAATATACAGATACAGATTCTTGTACGAAATTGAATTTTCAAAATCGTATTAGTATGGATTATTTGAGGTGAGTGGAAAATATTATATAATATCAATGGAGGATGTTCGGCATTGCAGTTTATGAGTTTTCGATCCATAGGATTAAAGCTTTTGGACGTTGAGATTTTAGTATAGTTTTTTATGTTATTTGGGTCACATATGTTTTATTTCAATATTGCAGTTTTGGCTGATTCATCTAAGAATTGAAGCTTTGGGCGATGAAGTGCCAGGTTTTGGTTTTTGTGTGTATCTTCTATAGTTGCAATTTTGTTTGCTTTTTATATTTGCAGAATTGAAGCATAAAAAATATTTTACATTCGGATTTAATTAAAATTTGGTTTTAAATTACATACAAATTATTTCAATGTATGTACTCGTATTTCCTATTTGCGCATTGTCTCTTAAATATCATGAAGCTTAATTGTGCAAATGAAGCTAGATTACGAACATATTAATATCTTATATAAATTGGTTATTTCCATGATATATCACAGGAATAACCAGTAGCGTATTGATTTCACGAAAAATATGAAATTGAGTTATTTGGATTGAAAAATATATTTGGAAACTATTATTCAATGATCATCAATTTTCGAAAAAACCATTCAGTTAAAAAAAATATTTTCAAAAAATTTTCGAAAATTATTCAAATTATCTGCGATATGATTCACAATTTAAAGATTTTGATTGTACAGTGTTTCGACTATGACATTTTCCATGAAACTCGAGCTTTTGTCCTTGCCAACGGAAAATATGGAAATCCTGGGGATTAAAACAGGCAAACGGGAGAGTCGAGGTCTCAGGTGTTGGGGTCGATTCGAAACTGTTCTATTTCGCGAGTCTTTATCGTATAATGAGTTTGTCGTATGTGAATGACTACGTTATTATAAGAATAAGCTTAATAGCTTTTAGCTAAGCGGATAAAGTAATGTTTAGTATGTTTATAAACATAACAAAAACAAAATACTTTCAGCACAATGACGTTATTTTATCAAGAGGTTAAGAGGGGATTGATCAAATAAAAGTTTCAGAGTCACAAAAGAATACAGCATCTAAGGAAATGTAGGTTAACTTTTTTTGTTTTATACAATTTAAAACTGCGACACACTTTTGGCGCATCTGCGTCACTTTACTGGTACTGCAGAATTGTTTTCATGAACTATTAAAAACAAATAAAATATTTCGTTTTAAAAGAGTGTTTATCGTTTTAAAAAGATCTAAATACAATTTTTTTATGCTGATTGATATATGACGTGATTCATAATAAATGAAAATAAAATGTATTTCCAATTTGGTATGGTTTTGACCGTAAAGGAAATTTATGCAAAAAATAAAGGAAACATTTTGAATGAGAGATAAAATTGCAATTTTATAACAAAAGAAAGATATCTCGAATCGTTAATCAAAGTGAAAAGAAACTGGGAACAAACAAAACCGGGAAAACTGAGAGCGACTCTCAAATGTTACGATTTGATCAATGTGAAAAGCTGCGAGAGTTTAATTTATTTCAAGAAAATATATGTTTGAGATTTCATAAATTTTGTCTAAATAGAAAAATATACAATTTTAAAAATATTGCACGTAATCGAAAAGGTTATCAAGAGAATTTATTTGAATATATTTAACAGGTATCGTGAAACTGGAAAAATAGTTTTCGAATCCTCTAAATGGGAATTTCATTCGTTGGATATCTATTTGAAAAGCGGATAGGGAATTGAAATTCGTTCATATCTATAATATTGAGATTGGTTGGTAAAAGGCAAAGTATAATAGTACAATTATGTGTACTGGAACTAAAGAAGTAGCGATAGTTTTATTGAAGTTTCATAATGCCCTATTTGTATGAAAAGACGTGACTTATGAATTTCACGTAAAAGTTGTAGGCACTATACATTTGTTCAAAACAGAAAGAATTGAAAATTGTCAAGGTGAAGCTAAGAATAGTCAAACGTAAAGTTCACTCGGATTTTCCAGTCAAAATAGTGAAAATATTCAAGAACTTTGTCCGACAAAGACCATATGAATAAATAAAAGGAAAATCACGGTTTCCATAAATCTAGGAAAATTATGATACCGTCTAGAATTCCCAGCATTAAATATGTATAGCTATCGTATAAAATTCATTTTCACGGAAAAGTTTACATTTGCAGATAAGAGAATGTTATACATTTTTATTGAAAATTGAAAAAGGTATGCATGTAAAATATATTGAAACTATCGAACACGCTGTTAACATCAGACAATATCCGATGAAAAAAAATCGACTAGTTATAGCGGACAAAAGATGAAAATCTTTCAAGAAAAAGAAGATAACAAAAGAGGAATCATCAATCAAATTTACGAAACATCTTCTCTTTCAAAATAGACTGTTTTCATAATTTTTTCGCAACTTAAAAGACCTGTACTTAGATATTTTCCGTCTCTTAATAAAAATAACGTATCGTCAGAGAAAATTCCATCTGTATCATATAATAATATATATAAAATAACAAAATTGACACGTCAAAGACGTCATCGTCATACTCTGTCATTGTCGATAAAATTGCTGCACACCCACAAATAAAGATTCGCCTCGAGTCGCTTTCAATTCGGAAACAAATTTTCCTACATATGATAGAAAGCTGCCGATTATCATTACCATTTTCATACCACAGTAAAAATACAAGCTCGTAAAAATACATCATTTTTCTTCCGCAGAAAATGTATTCGCATAAAATGACGTTCTCTTTGCGTACAGGGTAAAATAATGGAACAATTCAAGTGCGTGTCGCGGTTAAGAAATAAGCGAAAATAAAATATACACACTTCCAGAATCTAGATAGTAAAAACGCCATAAGGAGATTGAAAAATAAAAAGACCTCAGTTTCCCCGACACTCCGCCGTCTTTCGTAAATGTCAAAAGCGGTTATTTTTCCCGGACTTGTTTATTAGCGTTTATTTTTTCGGACACGCAAATTCCGTGATTGAAACGCAAAGCGGAAAACGGCCAACAAAGGAAAACCGACGATTTTTCTTCGTCGAGTTTTCTTACGGGTACACAACACACGAAAACACACACTTTCCTGACACACACTCGCCATCTTTTCGCATCGTAGAATATCGAATTAGGAGCCACTCTGTGGGCTACAATTCGCATTCAAAGCGTTCGACGTAATCGCATCAAGCGTCTCGCACGGTTCATAACATTTGAAATTCAAATCTGCTTATAATTCCCAGTTAACACGTTGCAGCCGGGATAGGCAAAAACGGTGATCCGCGCATCATGGCGGCCGCTTTAATTATTCAATCGCGAAAGAGCGTATTTGCGACGGAAGGCTTTGTTTGCGAGTTGACCTTTTCGTGTTATGTTGTGGTGTTTTTCGCGATAAATGTGTGAGGTTTCTTTTCGGCAATAATTTTTGCCGTCGCGCGTTTCGTGGACATTTATTTCTCGGGTGTCCTCTCGAGTCTCACATGTCCTCTGTACTTAATTCCGCACAGTTTAGTCCTTGGGTTTTCGAGGTAATTTATGAAACGCCGAAATCGTTCATGAATCAAACGGAGTACCTTGAATTTATATATAGAATTTTAATAGTGGAAATGAAATGATCAATAAAAGATGGGCTTCTGGGAATAATTTGATTCGGTAGACTTGTCTAATTGCGTTTGTGTAAAGAACGATCTTTTCCTTTGCGTCAATTTTGTCACGAAAGCTCATAAATTGTTATTAAAATTATTTAAAATTCGACAAATCAATATATTATATAAAAGTGCCAAAATTATTTGGATATAATAATAATAAAATTCAAAGATATCAGATATTTGTTCAATGAAAATATAAGTTTATCTTTCCCGTTCAACGATCACCATTACTATAAAATTCGGCAATTTTCTCAAGACGGCAGATCGGTTACTAATGCATGGAGGATACGACGTCCAAGAGGACACATCGCCATATAAATTAGCCAGCCAGGAAAGGGTTAATCTAACTTCAATTATTCAATGTAATTGTTTCCACTTGAGTCGCTGGAGCTCGTTAACGCATTATAGACGACACGCCCAATAATTGAGACTCTTTATAAAATCGATTGCTAAAAATCGCGATTTGTAGGAAAGTGTACAACATTTTCTATTTAATATGAGGTACGACAAGTGAAATATGTCTCGAAGGCGTATTTGGTTTAATTAATCTCGCATAGTGTGTGTTAAGTTAAGTGACGAGCTATGAATGAAACACTGATTACAATTATGATCCAATACGGATTGATTAATGTCAAGATTTGACACGAACTATATTCAGAAATATATAAATAAAATGCTATATTTTTTATTATATTCAATGAAACCCTCCTTTAAAATATTCCAAGGTTCAAACCTGTCATGCTATATAAGGTTGTATTAAATTTACGAATAAGTTTGACGAACGCTCTTATATCGAATTTCAAAAGGTCAAACTCTTCGACGTGAGGATTTTCATCCCATTTTCTCAAAGACCGACGTTGACCCAGTTCGTCGTACCCTTCCAAAACTTCACTTCTCTAAAAACCCTAATTTTTCTTAATCAAAACGCCTAATCAGATTCGAAGCTACGAAACGCTTTCCCGGAACGTCACACGAAAGCTCATTTTGAAATGTGTGCGCTTAAATAATGAAGAGCGGA
This sequence comes from Hydropsyche betteni, assembly GCA_028571205.2. Lineage (NCBI taxonomy): Eukaryota > Metazoa > Arthropoda > Insecta > Trichoptera > Hydropsychidae > Hydropsyche > Hydropsyche betteni. Next base: position 871,083 of record JAOXNN020000052.1, on the reverse strand, counting down.
AGAGTTTTCCCAAATTCAACGAACGACCGAATATGACGCGTAAAATTTCGAGAAACTCTGCTTATCTTATGAATAATACAGTAAGCAAGTTTAAATGCGAATCTCAGCGTATATAAAATCGCAACTTTTTCGCGTGGGATGCAAAACGTTTTATTCGGAAAAATCCGAAAAAAATATACGAAGAGCGTGTCGAGATTCAAAAAATTCGATCGGGACGTGCCAGATTTTTTAATTATGTAAACTTTTAAGTCTCTTTGTGACCTCTGACACACATGTCCATGCAGAAGTGCAGCTTTGCCGCATAACGTGCTGACCCAAAAGCGCAATAAGTTACGGCACGTGAACACCATTTTTAAACAGTCGTATTGGCTATGCGACAAACGGAAAATTTTCACCAACCATACGACCGTCGGACGTTTCTAATTATCGGCGGGAGGCATCGATAAAAGAATGAAACGACCTGGGCGCGGTCCGTCGACGAAAACGCCCAAAAATCGAGCCAGACTTGACCGGGGGGATGAAATGGAACGAAACAGAAAGAAACCCCTGAAAGTAGGCGTGTTAAAATTGTGAACTTTGAGGGTGACTCGTTACGCAAGTGATCGTGTAAAGTTCGCGCTTTATGACGGCGAGTCGTAAAGGATACGCGGCGAGATTTGAAAATTGATAAGTTCGGGCTGTTTGCGGTGTTATTTACGATTATCCGCATTTAATGGATGTGAACTTTTCGGACTGGATTAAAACAGTTTTTCGATTAGTAATAATGCTGTTTATATAATGAAATACTTCATGAATATATGTACAAAATTTAATTATTTTAATGAGCGTTTGAAAGTACATGTACGTTTTGGGGAAAATTATCGAATTCTGCGGGATATAACGGATTTTCATATTATGTCGTAAATGTTACAATTATATAACGTCGATTGAGCGTAGAAGATTGATTTCCCACAGGAAATGATAATAGTAAAAATATATGTGCGGTGAAACATTGTTATTTACGGCAGAAACATTCCAGTATCTGAGAAAATGTTTTTTATATAAAAAAACATATAATATTTTATGCAAATTCGAAACGGAATATACATCACCGGTACAACAATATGCAATTACAGAGTCAATTATTATAACGTTTATTTCGTCGGAATTTTTCGCATTGCTCCTTTGCGGTCGATTAAACCCTTCCTTTGTTCGGCGCTGCGGCCGAAATTAGATTTTCTTAGAATTTATCCAAAAGTTATATAGCCAAAGGAGCGGCACGCGGTTTAATGTACCGCGATTAAGCTTATTTCAGGTGATGTTTGAAACGAGATTGTAACGGACGGACCCTCATCACTTCCAATCAATTCCACATAATGAAAAATTCACAGAAGTTCGAGTTTCGCCGGCGCGATACGGCGAATAAATCGGGAGAACACACGCGAGAGTATTTTTTGAGATTTATTAGAATGCGTAAAATCAGACGAGTTCTTTGAAAAACCGTAGTGACGTTCTCCCTTTGAACTCAGGTATTGTTGGGCAAGCTTTTGTTTGGGCCACTCCGAATGGCTGCCATAAACCCTCGGCCAGAATTTAAAACGGTTTATCTTTTTGTGCATAGCTCGAATTCACCATATTCCACTGTATAATTGGGTCAAGCGAGAGAAGATTGGGTGGGCGTTTACAATAAACGATTCTGACCCAGTTTCCGCAAACGTGTGCTATAATATATTGCAAATTATAGTTCGGTTGTGTACGGATCCGAAATCTAGAACCGTAGACGTACTCTGACTGAAGCGCGACCGTTAAATTTTAATTTTACCGAAATCGAACATCTGGCGAATAAAATATTCGTTTTCGCACAGATCTGCCCTCGAGGAACACATTTAAATTATTCCCGAAAAATCGACTCGCGAGACGTCGAATGAAAAATGTATGACAAAACTCGAAAGCGTCCCTAAGAACTTTCCGGTACAAAATTATTCTCGAAAGCTTCGTTTCGACATTTGCCAAGCCTCACGGTGAAAAGTGGCGTATAACAACAACAACGGGAAAACTCCCATCGTGCGATTTTCTTATTTATTCTCTCATCCGGAAAAACCATTACGCGAAAAAAACACGCAACGCCATAACGAGGGAACGGGCGCGTTCGTCTATTTTTCAACGCGCGAATCTCGAAAATCCGATTTATCGCATATCATAAGAAGCGAAAAAATCCCGAAGATATACAGCGAGGTGTTTCGAAAGTAATGACATCGATATTTCGGCCAATTTTGTTCACCTGTAGTGGAGGGATACATAAGATGACGTGTGTATTCGGAATGATTCACGTTTATTTTCCGTCAATGGAAATGCGACTGCGTTATGTACTGGAAACATATTTATGATTTGTTTTTGGTGAATATACAATGTTTCCGTATTTTTAATTAAAACGTTGGTACTTCAAGTTCTTCTAATACACATATCCAATTAAAGCAGATACATTTCCGTCAAGCGATATGTATCTAATCAATTCTTTCAGAAAGTAAAAGATATATCGCAATTGACACATACGAATATCGAAACTTTTTATATTGTACATTGATAATACACGTTCATTAATCATAGTGTTATAGATAAGGGTGAATTGACGAATCGTCGAATATACCAGAGATTAGATTTCATTTTATTCGAAATGAATATGAATAATAAAATTTTATGGCGTTGTTTAAAGTACGATACTGATTATTTTGAATCTATTTAAATTTTGATGTCAAAATTGACGAATTTTTGATAGAAAAATAAAATTTTTGAATAATGATTCCATTCAAAATTTAATACTGTCCATTATGTTAAGAGATCGATCAAATTACGTCTTTAAACGAAACGTGCAAACATAATGCGGATACTGACAAGATATCGAGCGATAAAAATAAAATTTATCACCGAAAATTGGAAAGCTTTAAAGCACGTTGATTGAAACGTTAAAACTCGCCATTCGATCGGATAGATTAAATGGGCTTTTGATTGGAAATCCGATATATTGCAAATGGGCAAAAAGGGTAGTACAGATGAAACTACAACGGAAACCTCTCTTTGCTGAAAGCGACAAAAACTATAAAACGGAAAACTTCACACGAACGGTGTTTCAACTCGCACTGAACAACGTTATCCTTTTAAATCATACAGAACAACTATAAAACAGAACAATCCGATATATTTAGAATCGCAAAAAAATAATTAGTTCAAGTTCAACAACGCGGAAGCGACGCACGTCATTAACGCGAAATTCATTCGCCGAAAGTGAAATGCGAATTTTTCGAGAACAACGAGCGTCTTTCATGGGCCATACGAGACGTGAAACAACGAACGGAGATCTACATGCGATATAATAAAAACGAAAAAAGCGTATATAAAAGAAACGTTTAGGTGCTCGTTTTTAGTGCCGACCGGCGTAAATCTTTTACGTGCGTACATGCCAATAACTCTGTCAGTCGCACGCAAATTAAAAGGGAAAAAATGGTTTGTGACCTTTGCGATTTATCGTCAGGAAGTTCACTGCGGTTTTCGAAAGCTGGATTATTATGTGGCGCGACGGATCGATGGTCTTTTGTCGAAAAATAATCGCCGAGGATATTTCGGACGCTTCCCGATCCCGAAATGTTCATAGTATACATTGAAAAACGTTTTATACGTTGAATTGTTTTGATTTGAATCGATATTCATTGTAATATAGAAGCGTGATATATGTTTCGAATATATCTCAAATAAAATGACATGTGACATTTATCATCTAGATTCATCGAAAGACAAAATAATCATACTTTTTTTCCATAGGACAATCGTTCCTAATCAATCATCATTACCTCGTACCACGTACTAATGCAAAATGTCGGATACTCGCTTCTGAATGGGAATACCTAGCACTAGTATGGATGCTTACGACCTTCACGTGTGCTATCGAATACATCTCTCGTTGAAAGGAATTCCGTTGTCTGTCAATAAGCTAATATGCCGCTGTCGCAGGAGAGACAGGGGTGGCCAAACTTTTTTCCTCGGCGAAAAGGTGAAGGCTTTTCCTTGCCCGTTTTGTACCACAAAGGGTTTCCTCGGTACATAGGTACGGTTCGTATATGAAAAGGAAAAGGAAACGCCCACGTCTGAGAACGTTCTGTATCCGCCGATCATTTCAGGGATTCTTAAATTATTTTCAGGAAATTATTCGGGATGAAAATGTGCCTGAACGTGTCATGTTTGTCAACTAAACCAATAAAAATGCGATGTATATTTATAGAAATAGCCCGATATAAATGAAATTTCCATTATTAGAACTAGAAACGGATTATAATTGGATCGGCATTGTAATATGACGAACAGCTTAATCCATTAAAAAATTAATAATAAAAACAGAAATAGCATTATTATTCAATTAAATACGAGCACTTCCGCATACGCTTCCAAAGACAGACATTTACATAAATACACTAGAATTATTTTCAAAATCAATATATCATTTACGGGGTCATACTCAGGGGTGAACTGAATACGACTCAAAGCGGCAAGTTTCAAAGGGCCAGTAAATTTCAAAAGAAAAAAAAGCGTATTTTACAATTTACACCAAATAAACTACACCCGTCCATTTTACACATTAAATCTATATATTTAAAAATGAATCGTAGCAAGTATTTGGTTTGGACAAAACTCAAGAACCACTTGAACGATTTGTGTATTTATTTTTTTCTTTTGTTCGTTTTGATTAAGGGGTGGTTTATGAAGAAAAATAATAGGGAAATTCCTAAAGAAAAGCTAAAAAATGACGGTGAAATCCGGAACCCGCTCGACAATTGTGTTGTGAAGATTGCATACAATCAGGGGTATTTTGTTTTCAATGTTTTTGAAATAAAGAATAATTAAATTAATCAATTTAACAACAATGCAACAATTTTAATGCAATCGGTACAACGGTATGTGCAGAGCGCGTGTTCGAATTGGGAATCGGGAACCGGAAACGGGAATCGGGAACCGGAAACGGGAATCGGGATCCGGAAACGGGAATCGGGATCCGGAAACGGGAATCGTGAACCGGAAACGGGAATCGGGTACCGGAAACGGGAATCGGGAATCCGAGCAACGCCGGATACTATTGCTAGTATTAAATAAAAATATCAAAATCGCATTCATCCCTGATCAGTGATCACCCAAGACAAGAACAAGATCCGAAACATGACACGCGAGTCCGCCGATAACTCGACATCTTCCACCCTTTGTACCGGAACGAAATTCGACATTGACCCTTTTGACGCCGCGAGCGCACGCGGCACACACACACGCGTTTTGCGCAATATCGATTCGCGACCGGCGAACCACTCGAATCGTATCTGGCTTTTACACGCGGCCTCAACGAGTCGCGATCATTAGTACGGCGATGATTGATGTCGCCGACGTTTCGAATGCAAAGCTTGTCCGTCGACGGCGGACATTGTTGGAGGTCGGCTTTTTGTGTTTCGGAGTCGGTTTTATTTTTACGTTTTATGCGTGTTTTTGTGCGCGCGTCGGGTTCCGGATTCCTATCGTCGGGTAGGGAAAATTGATTACCAGCGGCGGCCCGTAAATTACTAATAGGCGTGTCAATAATATGTGTCCGCGGGTTATGAGGGAAAATATAGACGTGATGGGTTAATCGCGCTAAAAGCGGAAAGTAACGGGATTTCGCTGTTGAAAAATGAAGCAGGGTGCATTATTTCAGTGAACGACTTGAATTGTTCATATTGAGCTTTTCTTGCCATATTTGGCGACAGTAATTCTGTGTTAGTTCCAGATGTTGATGGGTTAGTAAAATGTTTAATCAGTTTGAATAGGATATGCAGTAGGGATGTTAGATTTATCGAAAATTTCAATTACCGGTAAATTGTATTTTGGAAAAAAAAAGGAATAAAAACGGTAAGATTAAAAATACTTTACGGTAAGATTTCAAAAATAAGACGTAAACATAAAAAAAATGACTTTTCCAAAACTTTTAAAAATATTTTCTAAAAAAAAGCTTTTCAAGTATATTCGAAACACAAAAAAATCTTTTTTATCACCGGTAAATCACCGAAAATTTTTTGGGTATTTTATCTGTAGACTGGTATTGATATCCTTAATATGCAGAGATGTGCATTAGCAATTACTAGAGTGAAGAATATTTTGATTGTGGTATGATAATTGTTTGACAATATAGCGAAAGAAAGAATGATTGACACGCAAATTCTAGAATGTTATTTGAAGAATTCCGAAATATACTACGGAAGACTGAAAAAACGATAACATAATAAATTGAATAAATTTTTCAAAAATTGATCGATTGATTGAATTCTTCATATTAATCCCCTATATATAATCACGGATTTGTGTGTTCGAATGACGCTCACGACTTCGATCGCGCTCGCGAATATGGTCTTTATGCATATACAGTTAAGTCTATAATATGATACTTATTACCTACTAACTACTTGGTATGCCTATATGTAAGTATTCGTAATGGTGACAATAACAAGTGAACTATTTTAATTTTTTTATATATAATTACGTAATAGTAAGGTTATCAATTCACAGCCGATGTTATTAACATCGGATCTATATATTATACTAGTGACAAATAATATCGATAAGTTCATATACAGTAAACCCTCCTATAACATCGAGATAAATTCCACGTTATAGGGGATTAAGGTTTTTCAATTTTAATTTTTTTTTGACATTTCTACGTGTTCACTGCATGTTTCAAATGCATTTGAAAAAAAATTGAATTTGAATGCATTTGAACGATATATGAGGGTTTACTGTAAAAATATTATAAAAAAATTAAATAAACCAAAATTTTCCGCACGAAAATAATAAAATCCAACAAAGCGTATCCCATTTTAGAAGCACCCAATCGTCGCTAATTCACTTCCCGTATTAATCCGATGTTCCGCGAGCGTAATCGACACGTTATGCCACCGCAGGGTTAATTAGCCCATCGCCGAGACACGTTTCGAAATTGATTGAGCGACAACAGGTGTCTTCTAGGAGAGCCGCTCGATTTGCCGCGTCGAAACGCATCGTGGAATTGTAAAACGGAGCGGAAACCGTGAAAAAGAACGCGTCGCGGACGTGAAAAGTCGCTTCGGGTCCCGAACGACAGGTGGAAGCTCGTTTTCAGCAACGAGACGTTGTGTCGGCTAGTTCTGGCTGAACGTGTTGTATTGTGTCGGTCGGGGTGTGGAGTCGGTTATTTTTCGTTAGGTGGAAAAAATGTGGGTGATGGCGAGGATGTGTGTTGAAAATGATCGTGATAGAAGTTTGATGGTTTTTTTTTATTTATAGATTGATGAAGGCGATTGTGATGTTACGCGAAGAAATGAGATGTAAACGATGTAGACTTTTTATTGACATGATTTTGTTAGGTGAAAATTGTGAAAAGGCAGAAAATTTTTCGTGCAACTTTATTTGCCCACTTTGCCATACTAAAATTTTCAGTAATGTAATATTTGAGAAGCTCTCTACTTCGCGTTTAACCTCTACACTCGAGCTGACTTTCATATTTCATAACAAGTACTGAAAATTTTCATAAAAAAATATTCATTTATAAAAATATACGAATTTTTTATATTCGCTCAACATACAACTAAACATGAATTATCCATGAAAAATTTTCAAAAAGAATAGATACAAATGTATTCTTATTACAACGAGCAAGACCGTATCGTAGCATTCTATTATTTTCAACCTGAAAATAGTAAAGTGGCTGTAAAATTTAACTAAGCGTCGCGTCACACTGAATTTACTTAACGTACCCTCGGGGGCATGAGGACGAATAGGGGTAGGAAAACACGTACGACATTAGCATAACACGAATCAGCTTTCCACCAACGAAAGCAATATAATCCGCATTCGCGTGCTAAAGGTTAAATTAATTCGATACATAGTAAAGCGTGGGGCTTTCTTAAAACAATGTTAAAAAAACGCGATGAAAAAAGCGGCTACACAAGGCCGCGACAATTCGAGAGAAATAGCGAAGGAAAATCCTTGCGGATTTGCCGCATTTCCCACAGCAATTTTTCCCGTGTGAATGTAATATAAAATAATTTAAAATTTGATTCGATTTATTATACATCGGCACGTGTATAAGAAAGATTGAATCTTTCAATTGTGAAGCCTTTGAATATATATGTAATATGTTACAGTTTGAGTGTCCACTTCGTTTGTGCACGAACAAACTGGTTTATTTATTCACCTTATATACGCTTTAGTCCAATTGTTAGTGTGGTAAGACAATTTTAGTTGTTTGCACTCAGATAACGCTCTTATGCTAAATATTAATAAGGTTGAAATTAGTATGTCAACTAATGATAGAGAAATACGCGTAGTGCCTACCCGTCGTGTCAGTTTGAACTTCGAGAGTTTGTTTTGAACACGTTTTTACAACTCAAGTTAAAACGTTAACAAAACCTAACTCAATCGAACCCAAGCATGATACTTAAGACGTTTTTAGTTTAGACGCAATCATATGTAGGTAAAATTTGACAGTTGACATTCAAACTAAAATCGATCTAGTAAGGATATAAAAAAAAAAAAATTAAACACTTGAACTGTGACATATATATTATTAACAATATTAGAAAATTTATCTGAAAACAATTGATGTTCATTGTTATAAAATGGAATCAAACTGTGAAAAAACGCGAAACTTGTTCAAAAAGTTTTGGCAAATATAAAACAAATAAGATTAACGACTCGAAGAAACAATGCGCGTCAAAAGGACACGAAATCCTCTAGTTCGTTTGTCGAATTTTGAGATTTATGCGTGGACGCCTATTATGAGGTCACGAGGTCAAGGATTCCTGGAATTTTCATTTCTACAACGTCCGATCCTTATTCCGAGTCCTGGATTCTGCGAGCGCCGCAGAAAATCGATGAGATAATAAAAAATGCAACGATAAGCGCCTTTTTAACGGAATATTTGTAGGCCGTAACGAGGGAAAACTTGATATTAATTTGAAAAGTGTTATTAATTCTCTTTGGCGTTAATTAATTCGAGCATTTTCCATGTTCGCATAGGCTTTAGCGCGAAATCCTTGAAATTCTGCGAAGCGTCTGCGAATTTCACATTTATCAGGATTCCCGCCGGAAAAAAAAATTAAAACCGTTTCGGTTTGTAATAATGACGCTAGTTAGCATTAGTGTTTTGAAATGTTCTAATTTAGGTGTGTCTGAAAAAAAAAATTTAGTCGCCGTTTGATCATTGACGCAAACTCTATTTTCATTTAAGGTTGACCTTAAGTCACTGTGACGATGGTGACGATATTTTCATCTTGAAAATATATTTTTTTCAGTATGTTAAATTTGTAATATATTGCCGTCAGTCACTATTAAATTATTTTCAATATACGCCTCTCGGATATTTAAGTAGATATTCATCATTTTTTTTAAACCTTTGTTTTCGTACAACTCGATTAATTTATTGTTGACTTTAGTTGTAAATTGTAACTAAAGTTACTTTTAACAATCTTATTATTTTCATAATAGAAATTAAAAAAAATCAATACGATTTTTTCGCTACTAATTATTTTTTTGCACAACATCAATTTTTTTATCTAAATTTATTGATTATTTATGAATTTGTACTTAACCAATAATGATTGTTCTTAATTAACAATGAATGGTATAAGAAAAGTTGTATCTAAATAGTTTTACAATAGTCAAAATACAAGAACTATAAATTTAGTTTTCTGGTCATTATCAAATGAAATGAAACGATCAATCATCTTGTAATCAATTACTTATATAAATTATGCGTAATCGATACAATAACGGATATTTACAAAACAAATATTTATTTCATTAACAAGAAGCTGCGGTTAACTTTGCGGTTTGTACCATCATACTAATTTCCAAGATATCCATCTTTAGCTAAAATACGAAAACGAAACTTTACACCGTAACGAAAAATATTTTTCATCCCTAAACGGCCATAAATATTCGAATTCATCAAATTAAGAATAATCGTAAAATATAACTTCTGCAACGGCACACTTTCTCGTAATTGCGCAAAATAATAAATCTCCGTACAAATCGTAAAAATAACCGACTAATTGCAAGTTAAAACGCCGTTAACGAGAAGAGTGAAATTTATATATAAAAATTAGATTTTTTTTTTATTAATTCCCGGATGATTATGACGCGTTGGAAAACATGGAATTTTCATAATTCGAGTAGCCAATTTGTCAGTGTAAGATTACAGGGAAAACAAATTAACTTTTTCAGAAGGGGTTAAATTCGAGACGTGCCCGCATCGTGGACGTAATTACAAATGGGCCAATTAAGCGGGAAAACTGGCGGTTTTTTTGGATTTTGAAATGTCCGAATGTGCACGAGACGTCGGATTGAGGTCGATTGATCGGTTGTATTTTAAGATTGTGAAAACGGTTTTTATAAATGCACGCGGTTCATTAAAAGTCGTTCGAATTAGACGGAGCGTTTAAGATGAGTCGTTAAGATTGCTTTTGGAAATTTTTCAGTTGCGTTTTCATAATTTTGAGTGTCATAATATTTGTTTTTATATAAAAGTGTATGTATATATTTTGCGGAGGCTTAAATGGAATAGATTTTTCGTCCCTCGTTTTTTTTACAGTACAAACGGCACTTCAACAGTACACGCTCTTCAATTTAACTCACCCTCTGTTTAAATAACATTATTTGTATAATTTTTCAGAAATGATTAAATGAGTTTTATTTATTTGATTTTGTTTTAAAAAATAAATCTTATAGGGTTAAACAAATGGCACCTTCACGGAACAAACGTACATATGACACGATTAACCCAATTATAAGCCTTATTTAATAAAATATGTAAATATTTTTATTTTTGTACAATGGAAATCGTTCAATACGAAAACGTGAATCAGTGAAACAATATTACAGCCTTGACAAAATATTCGAGAGATTATAAAATCAATTTAATTTTTTTTAACGCAAATCAACGAGAATTAATATCTATATCTATATACTTATAAAGCAGAAAGTTTCTCTGAGTCTGTTTTTTGGAAATTAAACTTTGTCCTTTATAGAAATGAA
>JAOXNN020000052.1:826080-859928 GCA_028571205.2 Hydropsyche betteni | reverse complement strand
CGGCGCGGAGGGGCGCTCCCCCCTCGCGCGCGGCCGCCGCCCCCCCCCCGGCCAGGACCGGGCGCGTCGCGCAAACGCCAACCCCTAGTGTGGGGTGTGTATTCGTTTCGCGGGTTTTCGTGCGATTTTTTCGTTGAGGGATTGATGTTGTGTGTTGGGTTGAGGGTTTTGTGTCGTTTTAGCGGTTTTGAGATCGAGGGGGTGTTCTATTTTAGATGTTTGAAAAAAAAAACAATTTTTCTTTCTTTCATATTTCTAAGGCCAGGCGCCCACTGCGATTTGTAGGCGCGAAAATGGAACGCATTGTTTTAGGTTGAAGTGCGCCCATATGGTACACGGGTGCACTTCAACCTAAAACAATGCGCACGGCGAAAATCGCAAGTGGGCGCCTTACTCAATATTTTGGGAAAATGTTATTTGTATATTCCTTTTTGCCCGGTATCATGGATTTTGAAAAATTTTTTTTACTATTTTTAAAAAATCGCAAAGATCAAAAAAAGAGGCCGAAAGCACAATTTTTTTTCAAATCGCCGCCATTTTGCGGAAAATTTTATTTTTTTTTTCCAAGGTAGGGGCTATAGCGAAGTTCTTACTGATTTTTTTTGTTTTAGAGCAATACAAGGTTTGTAATCTCATACGCACCGACACACCTTTTTCTTTTGGGTCCCACTGCATTACATCATAACTTGATGAATTTCTGAATTTTTATAAAATTATTTTGTATTCTTAACATATTAATAAATATGTAAAAAAGTGGAGGTGAAAATGTTTTTAGTTTTTTTTTATTCCACGCGGAAAAACACCTAAAATTTAAGCTTCTAGAGTAGAATACCCCCTTAAGTTGGTAGCACTGCACACTCACATATAAAAGTCTGTCGTTTGTTCTTACCATGTTTTCCCGAAAATAAGACCCGGTCTTATATTGATATTGTACCCAGAAATCGTGCTAAGGCTTATTTTCGGCACAAAAAAGTTTGTGCATACGACAATTTGTACATTTTTGATATTTGAATTTGTGATATCTCACTCAACGATGGTTTGTTCATAAATAAATAGTTCAAATGCTTTTTTAATAGAAAACAAAGTTGATCAAAAAATCGCAGGGTCAGAAATCGAACAAAAGTATGCAAATATAAGTTTTATCAAAAATTTAACAGATTAAACTACATATAATCAAAGAAATCAAATTAAAAAATATATATTTGTTAAAAAAATTAATTTTATATGCAAAGCACCGAATCAGAACCGCTGCGATAACCTATCACAAGTATCACATTGTCGGACATTTCCTCATTAGGTCTTATTTTCGGGGTAGGGCTTATTTACTGGATAGAATTGAAAAAAATCTTAAAATTACGGTAAGGTTTATTTTCGGAGGAGGTCTTATTTTAGGGAGGACACGGTATACCACGCACAACCTACTTTTTCGACCACGCTTCTATTTTCTGTTTTTTTCTTTGATTTGGGTTTGATTTACTTTGACTTCAGCTTTTATTACAAACTCCCAAACGTTAAAATACCAAGAAGACAAGGTGCGACTAAGATCAATGATCATGTACTAACTGAAAGGGAGATGTTGATCGAAGAAAATTGGTGTATAATTACATTAATGTTAAACACTTGTGATAAAGAATCTGCACTTGTGATAAACGATCGGCAATAGACACGATGACTTATGTCTATTGCCGATCACCATGCGCACTTCAAAAATAAATTTAAAATTATTTTGAATGAACAAATCAAATAAATAATTTTTTCTATTATTTAGTATATTATCATTCGATCCTTACTTTTAACATATTATAATATAAGTTCATTCTATAAAATTAAGAAAAAAGATGTCAGACTAACTTTATGTGTGAGTATGCAGTGCTGCCAACTTAATCATTAAGACCACCCAAATGGTACATAACCTTTATCGATAGGTGATAATGCGTGGAAAATATATATTTTTTAATAATCCGTTATGAATTTTATGAGTTTTGTAAAAAAAATTATCGGCTGGAATCGAATGTTTACAATGATAATACTTGAATCGTTGTGTTTAATAAAATTTGCTTTTTGAATAATATCAATCATGGCCCCTACATTTTGAAATCGGGACCAGAAACTTTATCGGACACTCTTTTCACTGATTATTTTTAATTACATAGTTTTTTAGTGGGTATCGTCAAATCGAATTATGTATACTTGATTGATATTTCAGTTTTTTTGCAAATATAATAAAGATTTAACAATTAAACAGTACGTTGTTAACTCATTACACAAATATAGAAATGGAGAGATTTCCGTTTCCAATTGGGAACTTATACACGGATTTTTCACTTTAAATATTCATTAATCATAATTGAATTCGGTTTTTTCATAAAACGTAATTAGATAATAAAAACGAGAACATTTCCCCAAATAATGACTAAGTTCTATATGATTTTTATATTTAAAAATAAGACATTCATACTGAAAAATACTGCATCGCACTATAAAAACTCCAATTTTCCCAGGTCCCATTACGACTATAGGAAACCATGAACACCCCACTGAAGCAGAGTGGGCTGCCAGGCCTCGATATACGTAGTAATCGTTGGCGATCAGAAGTTCCCAATTGAACATCGCACCCGTTCGAATTCAATAACGATATTAATTTGTCTTGTTAAGATTAGTTCGTAATCGAGTTAGTTTTCCATAGATTTTCGAAAACTAAACCGAACTTTGCATAGACAAATCGAATTAGAGAGAAGTACGCCATCTCTTTAGGAATTCCAATAAAAGTGGATTCCGTTCGATTGTACTTTATATTGGAATTTGAATTGCGCAATAATGTTGACAGAATATTCGAAATTGAAATGTGAAACTTAAACCAAAAAATAAGTTAACTCATTTGGATGTTATATTGATTAAAAGTTTTACGATTTAACCTTGTTATGTGCACCGATTTGTATCAATTGTTTAAGTTGAGCTACAAGTGGCAAAGTCGATAGATGAATAAGATATTATGTATTGTAGTCATGAAAAAGTTTGAATGGATAATTTTTAGTTTTCCAAATCTTCTAAAGTTAATTATAATAAGCAAAAAATAAATTCAATAATATTCAGAAAAATAATGCTAATTTTTGTTATGATTATAATGATGAGTTAAAAACTCATTTAATTAATTTGTCTATACTAATAAATTATTTTAACACTTCAGATTCGATTATGAACTTCAGAAAGTTATATTCATGTTTATCCCCGATATCACTCAAACTAACCAATTTTAACGACTTTTTATGATATTTTTTAATTGAAACAATTAAAAAGATTGATTCAAACCCTCAGTTTTCCAACACTGGCCAGTCTGCGTTCTGCCTACGTGTTCCGAACTGTATACGTAATAACGTTCGAGCTTTCCAAAGTTTTCCACGGTCATGCCGTGTGTAACATAACGTTGCGAAAAACTGGTCGATTTTTCCTTGATATTTTCCTCGTGTGGCCCTATTACGATAATGTTCGATTAATTATATTCTCGCTTTTTTTCCACGATGTATTGTAAAAAGAAATGTCAGTTTTCTCCGGCTTTTGAAATCGGCGAACGAAAGCTCTAAAGAACGTTGCTTTGTGTGAAATTGGTTTGAGAAAAAAATGGCTTTGAATTTAACAAATGTGCACTTGTTTACCTGTAGTGGGTCTCAGGTATGATGGGCTTATCTCGTCTTTCATAGAAATTTTCAGAGGAATTACATTATTTCGTTCAGGTTTTTTTTATATGATCTAAAGTTTGCAGACAATGAGTTCAAGTCTACAATAGGTACGAGAATTTATGTTTCTCAAAGGTATGAGATAATGACGTGAAAAATGATGTTGCAATGTGACATTCTGTATTATTTTGTTATATAAAACAGATCAACATTCTTACGATAAAAGTACCGTTCCAAAATAGTGCATTATTGAAGTTCTTTATTTTTTTATACAATTTTTTTCAATTATTCAAAATAATAACTAATGATATCATATATAATATGAGGAATTTTATAGAAATGATGTAATATAAAAGTAACAAGATATATCCTATTGAGTAGATCGTATAATAATAACAATTTCACACAAAAATATTGATTGAAATACTATTATGTGATTTTATTTATTGAAGAATATCGAAATATTGAAGTATTCTAGATTCGTGTGAACCGAAATTACAAATGAATTTAAATTTACCGTTACTTTTACAATTGAATTAATTAAAAATAACTTATCTGTAAAATAATTTTAATGATTCATACAAATGATTACGCATACCAAATTTGCATTCACGAAAAATAATTAATTTTTGTATTGAATTCAAACTAAAAAATAGATATTTACTCTGATATTCCTAAATGTTATAAATGCATTATTTTTAATGACATTTTGTTATTTATTAGAAACATTTTACGATTTCACTGAATCAATAACATAAATATTGAATGCAATATAAAAAAAATATATGTAGATAAGCAGAACATAATATGTACAAACTTATTAATCAAGCTATTGAAACAACATAAAATTCTTGTCAGATTTTTAAAAATGCTTTTATGCACAACCATTATTTCGCCTTTGAAATCAAAATAACACGGTATCGTATTAATTTTTTTAATTTCGCATTTGAAAAGAGATTAATAGTTACGAATCAACTTGTTATGATCAAAAATATGTTTCAGAATAATCGTCCCGACGTTTTTCCAAGAATTTGTGGCGATACTATTCACTTTTCTATAACAATTTTACATAAGCGACAATATTACGTTCTTGATATCAAACTTCGAATTTAAAATTCGAATGTACGTTTTATCGCAACTTTCAATAAATACCATAATAGCATATAGAAAATAACAATGTCAGTTTCGAAGCGACCTCTATGTAAATCACACTAAACGTAGACCGGCACGTCTGGCGTTTTTGGCATTTATCTGTGTTTTTGTCTAATATTTGCTAAACTTAACCAAAATCAGTGAAATCCTAGAATTACAATTGCACGAGAACTCATAAAGAATACGTTTATCTTC
Organism: Hydropsyche betteni; assembly: GCA_028571205.2. Classification (NCBI taxonomy): domain Eukaryota; kingdom Metazoa; phylum Arthropoda; class Insecta; order Trichoptera; family Hydropsychidae; genus Hydropsyche; species Hydropsyche betteni. Next base: position 854,907 of record JAOXNN020000052.1, on the reverse strand, counting down.
GTGTAGCTTTAAAAACTGTGTTTTGAGGTTGACAACGGTGACCATTTTCCATAATGGCGATGGCAGAGCTGTCAAATTCTGTGGAGTCCGCCTTCAAAAAAGATCCCGTTTCCAAATCTTCCACAGAGATTCTTTCCGAGTTGTTTGGCGCATTCAATGCTGAACCCCCAACTATATCCGACGTCATCCCCGACGACTCCCCTAAGAAGAAAAAAAAAAGTAAGAAGAAAACCAAACATAAGAAGAAAAAAAAGAAAAAGTCCCAAAAGAAGGGCAGGAGCAGTTCTGATGTCAGCGAAAACGAATCCGATTCAGAAAACACTAGAAAACGATCTAAAAAAAGCAAACATAAACGGCACAAACGTCATAAGAGTACGCAAGACTCGGACGCTTCTGTTACATCTATCAAAAATTGTAAATCAGAAGAAAATTTAGAACCGTCACCGAAGCGTAAAAAACATAATGATTCCGAAAAACAAACCGTACAAGTGAAAATCGAACCTGAAGCATCGATAGAAAAAACAGGTTTCACCGATATGACTAAAATGGATGAAATTCCTATTCCGAAAATGCCCGATATTTCACAAATTAAGTTACCTGAAGAAAGTAAAAAAGCACAACAGACTGTCGATGTTTCAGATAAGAGTAAACCGCCTTCGAATAAAATTCAGATAAAGAATCTCAAATTTAGTTCTGTATACGAGGCCACTGTAAAGCAAGCTGAGGAAGAAGCACGTAAAAAAGCGGAAAAGTATGAAGATGGAGAATTGACCGACACGTCTAGTTCTAGTTCTCACGAAAGTTTGAAGATACCGTCTATTACAGATTCTGAGAACGATAAAGAAAAAAGTTCAGATTTCTTCGGTACGTCTTTGAAAATCGATGAAAAAGTAAATAAATCTACTAGTAATAAGAGCGAACATGTGTAAGTGATATTAATTTGATTTTATGTGTTTTAAAACTTTTAGACCTAAGGTTTTATATACTTTTTATTTTTATTTCAGCGAAAAGTCTAGTAAAAACGTTTCTGAAAAGCCATCAAAGCAATCCAAAAGTAGATCAAGAAGTAAATCACCTAAAAAATCACGGAAAAGATCTAGGAGCCGATCGAAGAAAAAGTCTGGTAGTAAATCTAGATCAAGAAGCAGATCTCGCCATCGATCTAGACATAGATCTGGCAGTTATCACAGGTCGAAATCGAGACATGGTCATTATGAAAAGTATGAAAACACTAGGTTGATATTTATTTTAACCGTTTCAAATTTATTTTTCATTTAAAGTATTGATTTAATATATTTAATATGAGCTTTTTTTAATATTAAGGCATCGTAGTAGAAGAGATCGTCATAGATCCAAAGAAAAAGAAAGTAGGATAGAAATAGACAAAAAGAGGCTACTTGAAATTGCAAGAAAAAATGCAATAACAATGCTTCAAACTGGCTCGCTTCCTACAACGTCAAATTTAGGTACTCAAGCCCAACAAAAAGTTATCACTGCCATTAAGTGTGGAGGTATGTCATATTTATGTATTCAGGTTTTCGATTTTTTTTTTGTATATAATGAGACATTGTTTTTAGGAAAATCTGTTGATGAACTTACTGATTTTTGTAAGAATTTATCTCGACAAGAAGCAATAGGTGAAGTTTCGTCAGTTTCTTCAGAATCGGATGCTGAAGGAGATGCTGCTGAATCTGGAACGAAACCTTTTAATAATCCATTTCAGCTTAAAGACCGAGCACCTATAGTACTGAATATAAAAGTTAGTTAATTGAAAATAGTATGTCGGTATAGCGAAATTCAAATTTTAATTTTTTTTTTAAATATTTTTGATGAAGGGAGGGACACCGTTACCAACTCAGTCATTTCAAGAAAAAACTATAGAGCAAACCAAAGTTTTGAGACAGCAATTTCCTGTCTCATCTGGTTCACAACATCGCGGAGCAGAAAACGAATGGAGACCCGTTTCACCTCCTACTGCACCAACTCCACCAATTAATATTACTAAGCAGTAATCATTATATTATACTTCGATATATAATTTGTTTATTATTTGTTGTTAATCTTAAAAATAATTTCATTTAAGAATACAAAATAGTGAAAGTGTGATTGCACCCAAGTCTATAATTAGCGATAAACCTGTACCACAAAATTTAACACCTCCAAGTGACCACAGTATTCCGAACCCATCAACGAGTAAGATTCAAATTCATTTTATATTATTTTTCAATTTTTAAATGTTTATCGGCATAAAACGTTTTCAGTGCCTGGTATGGTACAAGCTCCGAATATTCCAGCTGTTCCTCCAGGTCCTCAAGTTTTTCCGACTGATGTCAATCCCGTAAGATATTTTACAATAATATAACGTTTTAAATCAATTTTAATTACTCACTGTTTTTTTTTAAGACTTTGGATATTGGATCGATCGTGTCCCAAAGACTGACTGCAATAAGGCGTTTGCAGCAAAACCCTAACGACTCTCAAGCCATAAATCAAATGTACCATGCTAACCAAGAGGTATACATTTTATGTATTCAAGTGCTACTTGAAATTATTTTTTAAACCTTCGAAGAATATTCGGAACGGGGTCATGTTCATTCGTCCATTTTTTATATGTACAGATGTCTCGTTGGGCTCAATCCAAACAAGAACCCGGGCAGTTTACTGGAAGTACTGGTGCACAGATTTTAACTCCTAAAGAGTTAGCTAGTGGTTACCAAGCATGGGCAAGACGAGTAAGTAGATTATTTTATTTTGATTCCGTTTCCTTTTTTGTAATCTAGAGTTATATCATATTTTTATGAAATTGGCATTTTTTTTAATAAATGTATTTAACTTTGATTTATTTTTGGTTGCATATCTAAAATAAAATTCATCAAGGGTGTATAAGTTCTCAGGTCATTTTTTTTTTAATTAAAAAACGAATTCAAATAATATTATTTAATTCAGTAAGAAATTATGTTAAATATAATTGAATGTTTTATATTTTTCTAAACGAGTTTGTTTCATTGAACGTAATAAAAAAGTATGATGAAATCTAATAATATGAAGAATAACTTTTGTTTTCAATTTGTTTGATGTCTCAAGAACCAAGTGGTGACCTTAGAACCTTAGATTGTGGTTATATTTAAGAAGTTACTTAGACAAATATGTTTTTCATATATTGTGAATAGCAATCTGATTTTTTTTTTAATGTGGAGTTTTGAGATGATAAATTTGAAATAATATGTAACTTATTACCTCAAAACTCCGTATGTAAAATTTTTTGCAGATCCCTTTTCATTATGTTGAAACGATATATGTTTGTCCTGTGAATTTTTTTACATTGGCCTCACTTAAATCACAATATATATATGCCATCATATATCATCACATGTTTATTTTAAAAAAAGAATAGATTTTAGATAACATTTTGTAATAATGAATGTTAAATTTCTATTCTAACAATATTTCTTTAAAGTATTATTTCACTATTTAAAATGTGACCGATTTTATGTATTTGTCACTATAAAATGTAATTTTACCTTCTTCGTATATTTTTCTAGCTGGACGAAGTACCTTCCGTTTGAATGTGTCAACAAGATATACTCCTGAAATGGCTTAAAGAAAATTTGCTTTTTTTATGTGCCCAAAATATCTTTATGTATTTATTTGAAATGTGAAATATGTCTAGTCGAGTTAAGCTAAATTATATGAACTTTGGATTCCCATTAGAGTTATTTTATTTCCACTTTTTTTTGAGTTTTAATATTTTGGGCATTTCTAAAAGCAAAAATAGAAATGTATTAGTTTGCAAGAAAAAAAATCACAATTTTGGTCTATGACTGTTTAAGTCATTTTCCAAAATTTCATTCTTTTACAGATATCGTATTTGTTCCCTTCGGGCTTGAAATATTAGATTTGGTAATAGATATTCAGGTGTTCTGTTTTTAAGAATGAGAGTATTTTCAATTTAAAATTAAATTTTCGAAGACTTGGTAGTTGAGTGGATCAAATTCATGGATTTTTAATTGAACGAATTAAATTTAAAATTGGAAATGCGTCTCATGCTTTACCGAAGATAAAATATTGTAATTTTCTTTCTATTATGAATGGATTTTATACGCAACAATTTGTATTTATTTGTGAATATGTAGTATTCATAGTCAAACAAATAAATTTTATATTTCGCTTCAACACTTGACTTAAAAAGTACACACTTTATTTATTATCAATGTTTGAAAGTTCAAATTTTGTTGCGTTACAATTCTTTTCATTAATAGGAAGAGAGAACACCTGAAAATCTGTTACAGGTAACTTTCAGTGACAGGCTTGATATATCCACATGCACGCGGCTGTAATATTCGAATAGGGCTGACTCTCGGTTCTCTTGATCTTAGTTACAGCGAAGTGGGATGTGAACTGGGGTGCAACTGGTTTGGTAGGTGAGTACCTTTGGTGTCAAAGCTTTGCCCTTCAGTGTTTTCCTTATTGGAACAACGGGGCGAAGCTGGCACTAAAAGGCAAGGGAGGGAAAGCTAAAATTGATTTGAGTTCTTTTTATTTTTCTCGTATTCCAATTAAATATTCGATACTTTATGAAATTTAATAATAAAAGTTTCAAATTAATGGTTCGAAAAGAAAGTTCTTTATTTTGTGTATAGAAATTCATATGAATCATATCTGTTATCCGGTATTTTTTGCATACAATTATTTTTTCAGTAATTTTAATTAGTTTATAATAGATTTTTCAGATTATTTTTTCGATTAGTACAAAATCATATAAAAATCATTCTGTTACCCCACTCGATACAATTGAGATGTATTTTCATAAGGAAAAAATACAAAGCTACAAAATTATGTATTTATTATATGACTACCTAATGCGGTATTTCTATGAAATTATAATATGTGTATGCAATTGAATGAAAAAAAATTGTTTGAAATCTCAACTATTAGTATAGTATTATTGTTTTAAGTTCATGTATCATTCTTCACATCTAAAAGAAATAATTGTACCGAAAAGTTGTTGCATGCCACAATTTTGTTTTATCATCGATGCAAAATGAGGAATTGTTTTATTATTAAAAGAGTGTGTCTTGTTTAGGATCAGCTTCAGACAGCGGCACCCGTCAGCAGCGGTATGGGTATGCATTTGTTGCAGAAGATGGGCTGGAAACCAGGGGAAGGTCTTGGGAAACAAAAAAATGGTACATTAACGCCTCTACTATTAGAAGTTAAACTTGATACACGTGGACTAGTAGCTAAAGAAGAGGTGAAATAGAATTTTCTTTTAATTTTTTACCAGTAGAAATTTTTTGATTGAATATAATTTGATTTTAGACGAGGCAACGCGCTAATGCGAAAAAACCATATGTACCCACTGTAAAAACATTAGCTGGAAAACATCCAGTTTCTTTACTAGGAGAATATTGTTCAAAACGTAAGCTTGGTGTTCCTTCTTACACTTTATGTTTTGAATGTGGACCAGACCATAAAAAGAATTTCCTATTCAAGGTATTTCTCTTAATCACTTTATTAACGTTGAGCTATCAAGGAATGACCGAAATTACTATTTTGAATTATAGGTTACAGTAAACGGTATAGAATATCAACCGAGCGTCGCTAGTGCAAATAAAAAACAAGCTAAAGCAGACGCTGCCACTGTATGTCTGCAGAAACTTGGAATTATTCCGTATGCGTTGTATTCCATTATAGATGAATATTGTGTATATATATTTCTTTAATATATTAATGGTCAATATGTTTTCAGGTCATGAATTGCATATCCTGAAAAGTGCTTTTTACATTTACAATGTGTTTGGCACTTTCTTAAAAGTAGATGAGTTTTTAAATAAAAAATCGACTTACATGAACTCGGTCACAGCATTGACGAGATCATGTCAATAATCGAAAAAATCTAGTACAAAAACTTATTTAGTTAAGTTTTTTTATATATAGTGATATAAATGTAAATATTATAAGCAAATAAAATATTTAAGTATTGCTCAAAACATTTATTTTTTAAATATATATATTATAATTATGGCAAAATAAAATAACTTTTATACATTTCTAAAATTTCAAAATCATTGCACATTCTGATCTTGAAGATGTAACTAGGATTTGTAGGATTGGATTAGATTATAAACTCACAGCCCACACTACTTCAAAATTTTGCATTATGATTTTTATTCCTTCTTTTGTTGTTGCTTTATTCTGTAGTCAGATAATGCTGCTTTGATGGCGTCTTCGGCCAACACTAAAAATAAAATCATGTCATTGAGTTATGTCGAATAATTAAAGCTTTATTCACATTATCAATTTTATCTTACTAGAACAATGCAATTTTACTGGCGGAAGAGACAATTCTTTAGCGATATCGGTATTTTTCAATTTCAACGCTTCGTCGACAGTTTTGCCCTTCACCCACTCTGTAGCCAAAGAACTTGATGCAATCGCCGATCCGCACCCGAAAGTCTTAAACTTGGCATCGATAATTTTTCCCTGATCGTCGACTTTGATCTGCAATTTCATCACATCACCGCACGCTGGAGCACCCACCAAACCAGTACCGACATTGGCATCCTTCTTATCCAAAGAACCGACGTTGCGCGGATTTTCGTAATGCTCTAAAACCTGCAATCAATAAATTATGCAAATGGATGAATCTATTCTGGAATCGTCTATAATTCGGATAAATGACGTATCGGCATTGCGCATTACGTTTGCGTGGTAAAGAGCTGCCGGCTGACTCAAGGATCTGGGGGCGCGATGGGGGCGGAGTCCCGATGCGTTGCAGATGGTAACAGCGCGGCGGAGGCCTAATTGCAGAGCAGACATCGTGATAACTTTCGTAACACGACGTATTGTATTGGTGATTTTAGCGCAACTACGCAACTGTCAAAACAACGTTTGGCCAAAACGCCACTGTATATGGCTTTTTATAAAACAAGTGGGAAGTGCAAATGTTATTTTTTTATAGGTGACAAAATGTTTGGTCAGTATCCAAATTATTTTTTGAGTTTGTATTTAAAGATTTTTCGGGCCAATACAACTTTATTATGTGGTCTGTTATTATAATAGTATTGCTAGTTAATTTAACTTTAGCTAGTTAAATTAAGGGTGGGAAATATTATTGTGTGCATTAATTAATAATGGAAGTACGCGTATTTATACAATATGAAAAAGTGAACATATATATTTGTGAAATTGAATGTTTTGCTTGTATTATATTAAGTTCAGTCCCAATGAAGGGTGCTTTATCAAAATATTGTGAAAAACTCTCAATATTGTAAAAAGATGTCAAAAATAAAATAAAAATGAATAGAAATAAATATATAAATGATTTGGTTAAAAAATGAACAGATTAAAAAAAAGTAGTCAAACAGTTAAAAAAAAAAGTGTTATGATTTTTTACATGTTATTTTATTTTATTGTTAGAATAAAAAAAAATCAAGCTCAAAGAAACGAATTAAAAGCTTTATTATTATATATTATTATTTATCAATTTCATAAAATTTATAAGATTAGTAAATCTACCTACGTATTTGAAAATATAAATTATGAACAAGTTTTCAAGAGTTTGATAGAAATAGTTTGGGTGTTCAGACGTTTCAAACTTCCAATTTTTTGGACGCTTCATATTACCTGATTAGCAGACAGATATTTCATGGTAATTTTTGGTTAATAAACAAAATAAATCGATTTTTTAATCTCCTGAAATAATATTAATTTTTTTGTATTGATTTCAGTCAATATGTCGATTATATACATAGTTGATAGAAATTTAAAAAACAAATTGTGTGGAGTTAACATTAAAGATGAATCCGGTAATAATATAATATGGGAATGTTTTCCAGATTTAACAGAAGCTGATGATCATATTCTAATGGAAAATGACATGATGCCAAATCTCATCGATCAAGATAATGATAAAGATTGTTCTAAAATAATGAGAAACGAAAACGAAATACTTTATACAGCTAGATCAGGTTTTACTTGGAGTTCAATACCGCAACAGACTATTCCACATACGCCAAAAATTATAGAAGGAAAGGTGATGAACCGTGGGAAAAATGTGGTTTCAATAGAAAATGCCTTTAAACTATTCATTAACAATGAAATCATTACGCAAATAGTAAACGAAACAAATATGTTTTGTCAAACTAGGTTACAGAATGTGCCAGTTGTAGGAAAACCGCATGAAATGATTACAACTACAGAAATGCATGCTTTTCTTGCAATACTTCTAATTGGTGGGTTGAAATGTAAAGATATAGTCCAATTTGCAGCTATATGGGATGAAGCCGAATCCAATTCTCGACAATTTCATACTATCACTATGGCAAGACATAGATTTTTTTATATATATGGAAACATTCAATTTGATAGTCCGTTCCCAAAACGAGAAGGACGTTTCAATCTCAGGGGTGCATACGAACCAGTTCGTTCAATTATAGAAATTTTCAGGACGTCGTGTGGTTTGAATTATTTTCCAGGCAAAGATATCAATGTGGGTAAACGATTAGCAGAATACAGCGGTAGATTCCCTTTCAGAGTTCAAGAAAATCCAGCAGCACAACCTGGAATAAGATTATGGGTAGCAGCTGATGCCAAATCTCTTTATATTTCAAATGTATATGTTGAAATGGGGAAAAATGAAAACATACGTGAAGAAATTGATAAAGGAAATATTGTTAAAAAATTAGTGAGTCCATTTTATGGTTCAGAAAGAGGAATAACTACTCACAGTTCATTGACATCAATTGAGTTGGCTCATGAATTATTATCAAATAATTTAAAAATGACAGGAATATTGACATTAAACAGAAAGGACATTCCCATAGATTTGACGACACCCATTGGTCGAGTAGTGGGATCGAATATTTGCGCATATACTCAAAAATTATCATTAATATCTTATTGTGTGTTGTCGAACCGTTTACTAACATTCCTTTCGAGTGAGAATCAAAGTCTATGCGAACCAGCGGAATATGGAGGAAAACTCAAAATTGTGCAACATCAATTGGAGACTAATGGTGCAGTGAGAAGAGGTATAACAATGACGAAAAATTCCTCCTGTGTCAAAGAAACTGGAAGTTGGTCGTTTCGGGTATTCATGGAACTTTTAGACATAGCTGTGTTGAATGCATTTGTTATATGGTTAGCGAATTATCCAAGGTCTTTTGATGTAAATCCAATAGGGCTCAGACATTTCATTGCAGATTTGGCAACACAATTAGCACTTGACAATATTAATGAAAGGAAAATGAAGCTAGTTCAGCAGCAACAAGATAGTATGCCTTCTACTTGTAAAACTGCTCTGTTTCGAGTAATTGGGTTTCGACCTGTAAACGAAATGGTTCGACATTTGCCTTTGGAACAACAAAGAATGATGCACCAAAATATACCATTAGAACTTATGTATGATAGTGTTCCGATACCAACAACCTCAAATTTTGAAGTTCGAGGTATAGCCCGTTGTGATTCTACTGTTTCGGTTGAATCGTGTGATTCTACAACAGATGAAGTATCGGGTCGTTGTGATTTTTGTCCATTAGGTAGAGAACGAAAGACTAGAATGATTTGCGTTACGTGTCGTAGGAAAGTATGTAATTCACATAGACATATTATGAATGAATCATTTTGCTTTGAATGTTCTCAAAATAACAATGAAGAATAAAAATACCCAAAATAGCAATTGAGAATGTAACTTTTTTTATTAATGATAATAATTTGACAGAAATAATTTGTATGATTTTATTTGCAAAATGGGAAAATAATTAAAAGAAATTGGTTAAAATACATAAATTATTTTATTTCATAGAATATATTAACAGAGATCCATTATTTAAAATTAAAAATAGATTAATAGAGGAAAATATATTTTACATTTTAATACTTAATACTGAAAATTTGAACATTGAAGTAATGTTGAAAATAACACATATTTTAAGACAAATAGAAAAGACTATTTTTTCAATGCAATTTTGCATTAATAAATTATTGCTATAGCAATAATTTATTAATGCCATTATAATGGCAACTTTCAAAATTTGATAATTTTTTCATCTAATGAAGAAGGCACAAATATTTTCTGCACACATTTACAAATTGTAAAGCTAAGCACACAAATATGACTATTCAAATTCAGGAATGTCTTCGAAAGAATACCCTGGATATTTTCTGAAAGCAAGAAACGCTATTCGCAAATGATAAAACCCTGGCAAGAACATGATGACACCGAGAACCATCAAAGACCACATTCTATCACTATACTGCGAATCAATATGTCCCGTTATTATTAGGCTACCAATCAGCAAAAGAATGAATCCGACGAAACATAGGAAAGTGGCTAGAAATATAGCCTTCCATGGGATTTTTATGGGAGGCCTTATAAATTGTTCATCAGTGTACTCATCCTTGTTGATAAGCTTTGAGTAATTGTAGTTGGAATGCTTCTTTTTCGATCTGTTCATGACGCTAAAAACTGATATGGTAGAAATAAATTAATAATATCGATAAAAATATGGGATTTAATGTTGAATAAGTGATATTTACTAGATAGAAATCTTATAAACGAAGAAAAGCCTTTGTGGTTAAAATTACATATTCGACTACGAAACGTCAAAATGATAACTAGTGTCGCCATCTGTGTTTCAATTATAAAATTATTTGAGGAATAATACTCATATTTTCAGGAAATGGAATAAGAATAAAAACATCCACATTTTACATTGATTATTTCAATAAAAAAAGAATCTTCATATTGTAAATATTTTTTTTGATAGCTTATTACCCTTTTATCATTTTTAAAATGCTTATAGATTTGCTTTATAGATTTTTGAAACTGAAATAATTTTTTAAATTCAAAAGTTATAATAACAATAAAAATGATCAAATCGTTGGTTTTATATCATAAAAGAAAACGTTTCACATTTTCGATAAACATCAATCAAACTTATATTACAGTAAAAAGAGAAAAGTCGTTCCTAAAGGATATGCTTGAGAGTCACAAACCAATGAATAAATCCCTTAAAAATTTTGATAAAACCCTCACATCGTCAATTTTCCAATACCGAAAACGTAAACGACCAGATCGATCACGACCCGCATCAAGTAAAATTCGACAAACTTCCCCGACCCCATTGTCGGACTCAGCCGAACGAGGGTTCGAAGGCTCACCGGTGGTGGAGGCTTGTCAGGTGGAGGCTGTCGTACAAATCCCGCCGATAAAAGCTCAAAGGAGGCCCTCGCGAACAATGGCGAGACGTGCTCCAGCCGGGGAGGCTCCAGGACGATATCCAGGAAGCACCACTTCATGGAGGTGCTGCGATTGTCGTGGGATTTTGGAGGTTTTGTATTGTGGACGGTTGAATTGGTGTGTTTTTTGTATTTTTTTTTTGTTTTATTTTAGTTTTGATGATGATTGTTTTGTGAATTTTGGTGAAGTGGAATTTTTTTTATTTGATTTTTCATTACTGTCTTACATTTCTTTGACTATACAGAGATTATGAATTAAGCATTTAAGTTACGATGATTTTATAATACATCATTGTGATTTTATCAATTATACACGAATGATTTTGAAGTCGTTGTTGTTTGAATTACTACATAAGTACTTTGCGACTTACTTTTATTTTTTAACACATGCTTTGATGTGGCCATTTACTTTGTTAGTGAAATACTTATATAGTTATAATTAATGTTTTATTCAAATGCACCTGAAAAAGTATATGAATGCATTGATACGAAAAATGTTTATTTTTTTATCAAATAATATAAAATAAAATTTTGATATCGGAAAAAAGCATGTTTTGTTCTGAGATTGTGTAAATTTCAAAACACAAATTATGTATGTGTACTCAATCACTCAATACTCAATTTTCTTGAAAATTTTATTCAATTTCAAATCAAAAACAAAACTATATTATACAAACTCTACATTTGACTCTTTTTCTACGAAACTTAAATTTTTCTTTGAAAACTTTGAACAAACGGTTCATATTTACGAAGGATATTTGAAAAAGTTCATACTATAAAAAAGCATTTTCTTATGATACTTTCACAATATTGAAATTTTTTATATTAACAAACTAAAAACTATCTAACACACAAGAACATTTCATTCACACTTGCACATAACGAAACCATTCTTAAAGGCCTTTCCACTCGTTTGGCGCGCTGGATGCACCAAGGTTCACTTTTATAGTTCAGTTTATAGTTTTATTTTCATAATGTCGATTCTTTAAGTTTACCTACAAATATTTTACGTCGAATTGAATGAATATTGTAGATTAAAACCTTGGAAAATTATCAACATCATATTAACTGTGGAAAAGTCTCGCGAGTGGAAAGAGTTATTTCATTGATTTTTTTTACTATAAAAAACTCCAACCAACATCAAAACAAGTATCCAAGAATCACCACCCCAGCCTGAAACAATTAATTTTTCAGCAGAGCAGAGTGTGTACATCACGCGAGCTTATCCTCCATACACACAACCATAACATACGAGCCCCATAGTAATTCGCGAGCAACAGGGTCCAGCGCACGTCACCTTATTACCCATATTTCATTCAGCGCCAGGGGTAGCCAACTATCGCGCCCCACGCGATTTCCACCTCAAAAAACCCCCGGATCGGAAAACGCGGAAAATTCGAAAATTGTAATGCGCTTCGCGTTCGATAGATGGTGTTGATAACGTTTTCGTTTCGATGACACGGTCCATTTCTGGCGGCTGCGTTTCGAGCACGGGTTAACCCTTTAACGACTCGTTGTTTTCGTTTCGTGTGCGCGGTCGGAATGTTGTCGTTTTCGATGTTTTAAAATGTGGAGTTCGCCGATAAATGTTAATGGGGCGTTTGGGGTTTCGTTCAAATGGCCTGCGATCGGATGGGGGTGACCCGGTAATGTTGGGGTGAAATGGGTGGGTGGATTTTATTGGAATGTGTATTTGAATATATTTTTAAGGTTGTTTATTATTTTTTTTATATTGAAAAGCATGATGTATATTGCAGGATGAATTTGTTTGTGTTTGTACATATTGTTAATGAGAAATTAATTGATTTCTGAAAACAATTATAGTTAAATGTTGTCAGATAAATGGTATACTATTGTGCGCATCTGTAGACCGCACTACATTCATTTAACTTCAGTAATAGATGAAAACTGGTGCATTCAACTTCCAAACAAGTTAATTATTTGTTATTTGAATATAGATAAATATAATAGAAAAGTTGTGAAGAACAAAGAATCTTTCATTTTGTTCATTTAAAGATAATAATATTATGTATTATATTTAAATAATAAAATTGTCTTGGGAATTCATAAATATTGTATAAATAAAAAAAATTATGTTTATGATAACTTAAAAAACATTTTGAATACATTCAATCCTCTTTTTACACGGAGGATACGTTTCAGAGACTATAATGTAAAAAGATTTACGGTAACCATATAAAAATTCGAGATAGGTTTCATCAGAACTTTTATCCAAATGTACTTTATAAAAAATTTATAATGTGAACAAATTTCGCTATGTTAAATCATCAAAACACATCATTACACACCACATCATTATTTAATAACTATAATTACATACAAATAAGTATAACAGTATACTGACCTGCACCTAATATTACCATAATAATACATGTTTTTTTAATGTTAAAGAGAAAAAACCGACTAAAAAACAATTGGTTATATTGATAACCGATTCAGAACCGGTCTGATTGCAGAACCGTGTAAAAAGAGATTTTTCAAAAAATAAAAACAAACCAACCACACATCCTCGTATAATTCAAAAATATAAAATCCATAAAAAAAAAAACGATACAACCATCATTCCTCGAACATTCACCAGAAGAAAAATAAATCAACCAACCATAAAACTCAAAGAAAGTTTCCCTCCCTTGCCGGTTAAAAAGCTCGCGGGGCGTCTCCCCAGTCATCTCCGTTCCCCAGATGTCGGCGGAGGGCGCGGGGGGCGCCTGCGCCTGCGCCCCCCGTATCGATCCCCCGCCCGAGCGAGAGCGACAGAGAGGCGAAGACGGGCCCCGGCGGGCGGGGGGGGGCGGAGGCGCGCGTGGGGACTCCGCCCCGGGCTCTCGCCGCGCTCGGTCAGTCGTGGCGGTCGCGGCATGCGCCCCTGACGACCATGGCCGACGCATCCGGCTTCAAGCCCATCGTCGAGCTGAACGTCGGCGGCGTGTTCTACACCACGTCGCTCACCACCTTAACCAAGGATGCCGACTCGCTGCTCGCCCAGGTGTTCTCCGGAAAGGTGCCCATCCCCAAGGACGCCAAGGGGAAGTACTTCATCGACCGCGACGGAGTCCTGTTCAGATACGTGCTCGATTTCCTCAGGAACGAGTCGCTCGTGCTGCCCGACAGTTTCCGCGAAGCTGAAGGGCTGCGGAACGAAGCGAACTACTTCAAACTCAAAGGTATGCTCGAGGCGCTGGCTGCTCAGTTCGGCAGCGAGTTAGCCTCAAAATCTAAAGAAAAAGGCTCCATAACTGTCGGTTATAGAGGGAGTTTCGCTTTCGGTCGCGATGGGTTGGCCGACGTCAAGTTCAGGAAGCTGTCCAGGATTTTGGTGTGCGGTCGTGTCACTCTGTGCAGGGATGTCTTCGGGGAGACGCTGAACGAGAGTAGGGATCCCGATCACGGTTTGACCGATCGGTACACGTCGAGGTTCTTCCTGAAGCATTCGTTCATCGAGCAGGCTTTCGACATGCTGCACGAGCAAGGCTTCAAACTGGTGGGCAGCTGCGGCAGCGGAACAGCTGGGAGCGCGGCCGAGCTGAAGCCGGGCGTGGACTCCGAGGAGAACCGCTGGAATCACTACAATGAGTTCGTCTTCATCAGGGACTAAATTTTTGACGTTGTGAGAGTGAAGAGAGAGTTTCTTTAATGTCGCGCGTTGTTGACATTCGACGTTCTCGGGTATCGTGTACCCAAACGCATTTCGTTACTTCCCCATGTTGTTTTTACGCTTTCGGCTCGAAGGCGGTTCGTTTTCATTGGAATCGCCTTCGAGGCGGAGGTGCCGCCGTTGCTGTTGTTTGTTGACAAACTTCGCGGTTAGTAAATATTGTTATGTTCGTCCCGACGACTAACTGTTGCTCTCGTTTGAGTTTGATTCCTTAAAAATTCCACAAGTAGCATCGATCAATCTGCGTCAGTGGTTTTTCCGTTATTTGTTTGTTCGAATTGGGATCGATGTGCACAAAGTATGATAGATGAAATATATTGTACGTACGCTTCCTTTCGTATGTGAGATGAACGATTTGCTAACGCACAACGATGAAATGAGAAAGTTCGTAAACTATGCCGATTTTTATAGGATGACATTTTTTTAGTGTTTGGCGTCGTTGTGCGTGCGCAATGAGATTCCGTTTATTTTCCATACGATGCAAAGAGTGTCAAATTCATAATTTATCATATCAGAATTTATTTAATCAAAGGTAGAAATTATTTGAAAAAAAAAAAAAATTGCCAAGTTAGTCCTATGTATGATAAATTTGTCGCTGAAATGTGTGATTATTTTCGTTTGGAGTTTTTATTGAATATATCATTGTGGAGTGATTGGGTGTATTGCTGAGGTTGTTGAGAGGGCTTGAAAATTTACTTCTAAAAGATAAGAATGTTGATCTAAAAGATATAAAATTCTAGTCATATTAAATATGAAATTTTGAGAATATGTCTGTTTTTAAGCGAAAAGAATAAAAATAAATTCGAGACCAAAAAATGATGATATTTTAGTTTATATTGTAAACATATTTTAAAAAGTAAATACGTTGAGTTTAAATATTACATGATTATGTATAATGTTGTTCAATGTTTTGTTGATTGATTTATTTCACTATATTAGAACAAAATATTGTGTTTTTCACTTTAATTAGATGACTTTTAATTAATATATTATAAAAAAAGTATTTATTATAATATTAGCGATTCACTTCCAAAAAGTAGTTAAACTATTTTCCTATTGATTGTGTTTATACGTCATATTAATAATTTCAATGTATATCTAAAGTATATCTATATTTTGTCGAATTAAATGAATAATTGAAAAAAAAGATTGTTAAGGTAGTATTATCGCATTGCGTTAGTTTTTAATATTGGATAATGGTCCAATAGAGGTTAAACTCTTATAGATTGTACACATGTATAGTTAAATTTCGTGATCTTCAAATTTTGATTTTCTCTTTTGGAAAATTAATCTTACTGTGAGACTAAGTTATTTCTAAAGAAAAAAAAATACTAAACATGGTATAAAATGTAATGCATGAAGAGTTTTATTATTTTTTTTGAATTTCCCAAGTATGTCAAACATGTTGTATGTGAAAATTAATTCAGGCAATTTTGTGTTGCTGAAAGTATAATAATATATTATCATGTGATTGAAAATAAACGACTTAATCATGTTATTGAGAATGATTTAAATTCATTCGTTTGTTATATTTAAATCCATATCAATACCGCAATAAAAACCAGTAGGTACAAAAATGGTTATGAATTTCTCGGGGTAAAATTGTCAAATTCTGTTGCCAAAAGTATTATATATTATTGAAAAAACATTACACATACAACATTTTTCCTCTATTATATGAATATTCAAGAAATATGTGATTCAAAAATTCTACTGTCACTATATTGAAAAAATAATAAAGATATATTAAACAATATTTATTATTGTGTAATAAATATATCATATTTATCAAAAGTATCAGATTAGTTAATAAATTGTATTATGTATATATGATAATGAAAGCAAAAAAATAATAATAAAATTATTATAACATATAAAACATATAATAGTGTACGAATATCATATGTCATTAGTACTTTGTGAAATTAAACTGAAATCAAATCACATGGAATTTCTTTCAATTCGAAACAAAACAAAACAAAACAAAAATCCTGTATACAGCTTCAACGAATTGATCCAATATTAATACGCAACGTTCCGCCCATTCAAAGAAAATTGGATCATCAACAATGCTTTTCAAACATTCAGCCGCCTTTTCACGTAGATCTCGTTTTCCTCCGTTCATATTATTCTCATATCTATTCATAAAATATTGGAAAAAAGGCGATCCTTTTCCACCAGCTTTTTTTCATCGACTGCGCGGAGTGCGAATCACCGCGCGCACACTCTCCCGAAAAAAGCCTCCAGGAAATCGAAAAGAAGATAAAAGTAGCCTTAAGAAGAAGAAAAATATACAAATATATATAAAATATAAGTATTTTCGCCCATCAAATTAGGTATTGCCATATAAACGAGTGAAACGCACACCGTATTGACCGCAGACTTGGCCGGGTCATTTGCACGATAAGGGTTAACCGCAAGGCACTTTCGTTGATAAACTATTGAATTTCCCTTCCTCAGTGGTTAAGTATGGTTCGTTGATACGATTGTGATTTGATAGTGAGCCATGTCATTTGATTTGTTGAGGTTTTTCGGAGCTCCGCAGAACAATTGCGATTGACACTCATAAGCACAGCCGTACAATCGATTATGTCTAGTGATCATGAAATAAAACCTGAACGATTTTCGATATATACAATCTTTACACTATCTAAAATAATCAAAATGTAACTTATTCGATTAAATCGAAATTTATCAGAATCACAATCGATTAAACA
The DNA here is from genome assembly GCA_028571205.2 of Hydropsyche betteni. Classification (NCBI taxonomy): domain Eukaryota; kingdom Metazoa; phylum Arthropoda; class Insecta; order Trichoptera; family Hydropsychidae; genus Hydropsyche; species Hydropsyche betteni. The sequence goes on along the minus strand of JAOXNN020000052.1, from coordinate 837,273 downwards.
ATACACAATTTAAAACCGCATAGAAGATTCACAGTGAAGCCGCCCACTATAATATACATCATCGACACCAATCCTGACCAAAAAAAAAAACTAATTACAAGTCCGATACAAAACAACAAAGCCCGATACGTTACAATCGGATCCGAAATAGGCACAAACGAACATAATCAAGCATTTTTTCCTCAAGACAAACATCAATTAGAAACTCGTAAGCCATTCGTCACTTTGTGGCACGGGATAAGCCTAGAATTTTAATTGACCGTTTTGCCATCAAAATAGTCCATCACGATAATATTGTGGCTCTGAAAATAAAACGGCTCGCGTTATAAATATGCTATAATTTGATCCTTACGATGCTATCTGACCCTGTCCGTTTTTATGGGCGTAAACAGCAACCTGTTGATTACGCACGGATTTGTTGCTTCGGCACACCCGATATAGACCTATTGAATCTAGTATTTTTCAGCTGTAAACGAATTCAATACACACAATCATATATTTATTACAATATTGTATATATATATATATATATAATCATACATATGTGTAAAAAATCATCGAATTGATACACATTTAAACCCAAATATAATCAATGACCCCGAAATAACTTGAACGGAAAATTCGAATCAATTATTCAACCCAAATCCAATATTGATTAATTTAATCGACTGACGAAACTTAACACACCGCTCGACAATCCATAAGGGATTCAAGCGGAATTCTCAATAATCTCCGACAATGTATTGCTCTACGGATATATATTGAAAAATAATTGCTGAATCAAACTGAATGGATTCACAGTGCAAAGTTTGTCGATAATTAGTGGCTAGGCGCTAATGGTGTTTGCGTTCGCGTCAATTTATAATGAAGCAGCGTGTCGGTAAATTGGCTGTAATTCGATTCGAACGATGTTCGTTTCAACGTAGCGCATGATTTCGCAAATTTCAGATTATTAAATAGCATTCGGATATTATTTTAGAGGAATTTGACACGCCGAGGTAATATAATTCGATTCCGAAGCGACGTAATGTGTCGCTTGATTGTTAATCGTATGGTTAATAGAATTTACTATCGATCTAATGAGCAACGAAGCGTTTAATTAAATTCGGATCGTAAATATCCGACACTTGAGAAAAGTCACTCGAAAAACGAATCATCCGATTTATCCGAAGCAATAAAACGATCCGCGGCCTCTGCCCAATTAATCTCCGAATGGACAAATTTTCATTGGACGTGTATTAATGACCGGGGCACGAGGAATCCGGAAGGTTAATTCCCGGCAGAAGCGGAGGACTCCTCTCCCCGGGACGGGAAGCAATCGATAAATTCTTGGAGCTGAAGAATAGGAAAAAAGCTCAGGTTCTGACCGAGAAGAGCAACTTTGGCCTGCCGATGGAAACTTCGCGGCTTTAACGAGCCCGGAGTGTTCGGATCGCGGAAAAGGAGTGAAGTTTCTTCTCGTCAAGAGGAAATGTTCGTCTTGCCGAGTTTAGGCTCTCTCGTAGATTATAGGTATGTAGTCGGAGAGTGTGTACGAATAAATACATGTATTACGGATAATTCCAGCGAGCCGAGTCGGTTTTTTCCTTGGGTTTCCGTGATGAGGGTGTGCTTTGATTCTCTTTATCAAATTACGCTAAAGTGGGTCTTAAGACGTGAGTTTGTTATTATGTTTATAAAGGAAGAATTTTCGCAATAAAAAAACGGTATACGGAATTAGTCATTAAATCGAAGCTGTCGAAATAAAAATCTACTCAAACAAATCACTTATTTAATACATTTTCACGGACCGATTCGTGCAAACAGCGAAAATGAATCAAATCGAAATTGCAAATGAGGCACTGTCCATACATTAGGCATGCACATATCGCTTACCAAATTGCTGATTGGCAACGAACGTCAATCCGTCCAAATTTGGGAAGCGCAGGTCACAATAGTAATTATGCCGCATTTGCATGTCAAACATGGCCAAATTTACGACCGAATTCATGATTTATGCCAGCTACGTCGAGAAAGCCTATCCGCCGATTGATATATGTATTTCATATTATATTAGAATGCAGATTGCATATTATAAATGCAATTTTTTGTTATAGATTCAATTTAAACGATTCACAAACCACTAAACAACATCGTATACGAGTATTTCATAACGGCGATCGGTAATCACGTAAAACTACGTAAGATAAAAAATCTATTTACACGGAAAAGTGGGTGATTTTCCGGACGTGAATTTCTCATAAAATATCGAAAACGGGAGACTTTTCCAATTAATTACGTCTCGTAGGGAAAACGTCGATACGTTTTCTCGAAAGGGAGGAGCGTTGCGACGATAATTAATTAAACACACGGAAAAGGTTCTAGAACGTTTCAATTAACCCAAACGCTTTTCCCGCAGGTCGTTAATCTTGGCAAAAATATTTCACGACACCAATATGGATGAATAACTAACAGTTTTGCGGAAATTGGAAGGCCATAGGTGGAGTTTAGACGAATTTATATGAAATTTTGGGTGAAATTGTGGAACGTGTCCTATTTGCTATTTACGAATAATGCTTTGTCGAGTTTCGAACAATGGACACGTGTATTTGACGATTTCACTATTATCGGGTTTCAATGTGCGTGGTTGTCACTTTTATGAATTTGAACATGTTTTTTTGTTAACGGAATAAAGATTTTATGTTTTTATTAATTAAAATCTGTGTTGGGTTAGTTTGGCGTCAATTGAAAATGGAAGAATTTTATCTCAACTAGTCAGTTATATGGAAATCGTATAGTTTCTTTATTTATTCATGCATTTTGTATTTTTGTGATCGTATAAATAGTTTGTTCAAATGATTAACACGTGTTAAATACTAAACAGATGTTTATAAACTGGAAGATGTAAGTAAGTTTATTCATTTTATCAAATATTATATTATACTAACTGAGATGCGTATATTTTTTGTTCATAATCAACTATTCAAATATTTTTACGCAAATCAGTAATATCGGAAGGATATTTTTTTCACCTTGAATTATATGAATAGATAAAATATGAACGTTCTGAAAAAAATATTTTTTTATCTAAAATAAATTATTGGAAAAAATATTAATTCTAAAATGAAGAAACTTTTTTATAAACAAAATTCCTATGTTTTTCTTATATTGAATATACTGTCATCGTAAAATCGTATAAAATCTAAAAACAAACAAAACTTCTTTATATTTATAATTAAAAAAAATTTTTTTTTTATAAAAATATAAATAAATACGTTTTTCTTCGAAGCAAACATTAAACTCGCATGTGACATCTCTCCAGCGTCGTTTTTTTTATTTATTATGTTTTTATAGTATTCCGTTCCATTCAAGCTCCAGTTAATATCTCGTGTATATCACATATTTTACGTGAGGCAAAGCCTTAATTCTGAAGATAATACGTTTTTATTTTTACAGGACGAGATAAACCCTAATTTTTCATCCACCTACCCGTTCGGCCTCCAGGGACGTCGCATGAAAATAAATACGCCACATTCTCTCCGTCCTTAATGTCAAAAAACAACGTGAAAATTTCAATATTTCAATTTATGCGACTTTAAAAATTTTATTTTCGTTTTATCACATGCGAGAAAAATGAATTTATCCTGTAATACTTGGTTTTTGCGCTCTCAAATGTTTATTCGTATGAATTCGATTCCATTCCTGAATTTGATCTGCTTATGTTACGAAATTTATAATGTTGCGTAAATTTTTATAAAAAATGATTTTGAATATTTTAAAAGATGAAATTTTTAATTTGAATATAAAAAGAGTCCATTAACATATCAAAGGGTTGGAAAATACAATAAATTTCTACGACCGAACTCGATGCAGAAATTTATACAAAAGAATATTTTTCAGCGTCGCAAAATAACCGAAAGAACACGATTCCATCTCGTCCCATTTGATTAACGACCGCGGAGATTAATTAAAGCGTGATTAATTAAGTCGAACATCGATAATTACACTCAACATAGAAAAAGCCTTATCAAAATTTTCCAATTTGTGCACCACATTAAAAAGCGCGCTTTTCCGACATCGAAACCGCACATCTTTCCCGGATTTATGTGGCGGATTTGTAAATGTGTCACGCAGAATATTGCTCACGTGCAAAACGTATACGGCCGAATAAATATAAATAAATATTCGCATGCAGGGATGATGAAAAAATAACGTAATTTAATCAGGGCCATAATGTAAAACAGATTTCGTTCGTCGCGCGCGAAAATATTACGCCAGAATGAAAAATGTCTGGCGAGTGTCTGCGATGACTTTTTTCGGTTCATCCAAGAATTTCCATCTACTTAATGCGACCGCGTCGAAATTGAATAATTAAATTCAACTGTATTATATTTGTGGAATACGCAGAGGGCTATTTCCATAATGAAAATATTGGATTAATAACAATGGAGTGGCGCTTCGCCGCAGAGAACTTTGTCGTTGTGATATAATTTTTTCAGTCGATAAGTCAATGGCGTGGCTTTGTGCCATTGAATTTCTTAGTTGCGATTTTGATGGAATTTTTATGTTTCTCGTAAAATATCTTTGGTTGAAAAAATATACTGATAGTGATCGTATAGAATGAGTAATAAATATAATAGTATAAAAAATATAATCTATTCATGGATTATAGAAGAGTAAGTAAAAATTGAAATAGTGAAAATTGCTTAATATAATCATAATTATTGGCGTTGTATGAGGATCGATAGTTTCGCTGGTGGAATGTCAATAACAAGGAATTTCGATATCGGAAAATTCCATTAAAAAGTCCCGAAATAATTCCTCGAAGAATTTTAATCGCCGAAACTGTGAGTCGACCGGCATGTTATATATATACGTATGTTTTTTCTATTCATGAATCTTTCTATACAATTGAATATTCACCAGATGATTTTACGATTAAAGCACATCTACTATAAACATTCGACGAGAGCTTCCATTAATTTTGCGTTATAAAAATAGCTGCTATTAAGAAAATTATTGGTTTTATGCGCGAGCACGACTGCTCAGTTTTATAATACTTTGGTTAATGAAATCAATTATATTCAAGATGTTTGGTAGCCTGATAATTATTTTATTTAACGAGTTTTGAGATTACGGATTACGTATAATCTGAGGGTTAACGGTATAATATTACCTTATTAAAGTTAAATGGCATGCAGTGCGGTTAGTAGATGAATATGACCACGTTTTGTCGACTTGAAACCATTTTGGCAAGGATAGTTTCAACATAAAACTTCTCGAGAGCGAACTTCGTTTTATGTTCCCGTAACAACAATAAGGAAAAACCCTCAAATTTCTGATGTTATCAAAAAGGTCAGGCGTTACATATTCATATAATGAAATCTAACAGTACAATTTATATTAATTTACAATAATTAAATATATAATTTTATTTGATCTCGCATATTACAACGATACATCCAACTCAAAACAAACAACATAATCGCAATAACTCACATCCACCACAATTAGAGCACAATCACACAAACAGCCTAACAATATACGAGCCTGAAACTTCAGCAGTTAACGGTTTGGCAACCATCCCCCATGCAAACCGAGCGTTTTTCCATTAACGGAACGACCGCTTTTCCACGGAAAAGCCACTGCTTGGATTTTCCCATAAACATTTGCATACATGGCCGGTGTGCGAGCTACCGATAATTCGCTCGCTCGCACTGTCTAACATGATTAATGGTGACATTGTTTATTTTTCGACGCCGCATAATGTGCTGGGAGGGGGTGTTTCCTATTAAGCGTCTTTTGGAGCGCTTTTGTGGAGATGCAAGCTTTCAGACGGGGAACAATGGTGGCCGAAAAGACGGAGGCCATAAAATGGTCGGTTGTATTGGATTTTGTGCGGTGGGAGAATTCGTTGCAGACAGTTTTATGGGGTCTTAAAATTTTAATTGTATTCATTGATTTATTGTTTATTTAATTGAAGAGCATGAGATTTATTAAAAATTAGAGCAATTTTTTATCGAGAAGTGTTATTCATATTTCGTTTATCAATATTTGTTCGAAAATCATCAATCTTAATTTAAAAAACGATAAATTCATTCTGCTTTAACAAATTGTTGTTGACGCACATAAAAATTCAATTTGAAAAATGTTTATAAAAGATAAGACTATGGAAACAGAAGTTTTCGTATGAAAGTCGGGTAAATATAAACATCAAAGCTTCCGATTTAAGCACGCAGACCACACAGCATGAACATAGTGAAAAATGTAATAAAAAATCGGAAAGCTTCAACGAGGGACTTTCGACATCGCCCCTAAGGATCAAAGGGAAAAAATTAATATCCCGGACGTATTACGGGTCACGGTTTCGATCGGAACGGAAGCTTATAAGGCATTATTTTTTTCAGAGCTAAAAAAAGGGACGGAAGGCAACCGACCGATCTCATTGCCGACGGACGGTGCTGAATTAATTCGTCGGATTTATATTCCGGGGAATGTATAGATTTCGGGCACGGTTTGCCTTTGCCAAGTGGGTTGAAGTGTTTTAGAAAATTGGTGAGACGCATGATGGCTATGTGCTCAAAGTGACCAGTGGTTGTTGGTCGGTGGCTGCTGGTCGTGAGCCAGAGAAGGACTTATATATAAAATGTTATACTATAATATAATAAATTTTGCTGTAATAAAAAAAATATTAATTGAAAAATATTATAAGACTCAACACTGAAAAATTAATTCATTTTCTAAGAAGAAATTAAGACAATAAATAAATAAATAATTAAGGATTCCTTTCGCAGGATTTAAAATATTTTTTCCAAGAAAAGTCTCATCAAATATCACAATCATCCCGCCAATTAAGCAATATATAATATCCGAAAGACTTTATCCGAGGAAATATAGGATAACAGATGACTGTCACAATTATCTGACGGAAAGTTTCAAGGCTTCCGCGACGCGACGTTTACTTTTGAACAACCGGAAAATTTTAATTAAAGACCGCCGATTCTCAAACTTTTCGACGCGTTTATTATACATCTCGACCGCAGCTGTTACTCGTTAACGTTATTTGCTAATTGTACTTTCAGTTCGGGATGTGACTTATGTAAAACAATCGGCGACATCAAAGCAATTTTCACAAACCGGTCGACGTATTAAACTGCACTTAAAAATATAAATATTTAAGTATAATTTAATTATACAAAGATAAAACAAATCCTTAATTCTGTGAATTCCAACGGTTTAACTTGGGCTTTATCAAGATTGCGTTCATGAATAAAAAATGCGAAATTTAAAGCTACGATTTATTCGAAGCGACAGGAATTTGTTCGAAGTAGAGGCAATTATTCAGCAAGGATCACAATAAGCTTTTTCCACGCCTATTTTCTTCCGAATAATTAAGGCGACCTGACCTCGTTCGTTACGGAGGCTATTTTACATACAGATTTTGAAAGACTTAAAGTTGAAAGCCCATACGTGTTCGTTAATGCGAACAAGTATGTACAATATACGAGCTTAAAAGGACCACACTGTGCGGAGACTTACAAGAAGTTACACAATGTAAAACTTGGCGACGAAAAACGGATATAAACTTTGATTAAACGTATTACAAAGGCGACTGGATAAACATTTTCAGGGACGAAAATGGAAATCATTTATTAAGTACAATATAATTATTTGTATTGTATATTAACTTTTTATAATTTAATTAAAATTTTGTATTATGTTCGTTTTTATGGGTTGTTAAATTTGTTGGTTGATGGAGGCGTTGCAATTTTTATGAAAGTGCTTTATTTATAGTGGAGTAAAAATGGTATACATTTTGAATTGTTTAAATTGGAAAAAAAATATAGTACTTTTTAATGAATGATCTCTTACAAGTTAATTTAGTATAAGTGGTATTAAATATTATAGTTCACTTAAAAATATATTTTAAACACATATTCAAACTAATTATCAGCCTAGAAATTTTACATAAAATTCATATTATATATTTTTCCGGAGGTAATTAATATAACATAAGAGTTAAATTATACATTATATATTTTAATTAACGGTTTATTTAAAAAAAATGCACGCTTTACTTAAAAAAAATACCTTTTTTTTTAAAGTAATATATTTTTCCTTGATAGAGACTTTATGTATTTTTTCAATATCCGTAGATCATCACATTTCAGACACACCACGAACATTAACAACGATCATCGATATAGATTCCGATCACGTACACTCGTTTGAGAATTTCCTATACTATGATAGATGTCCGTTTTAGATTTTTTCCTCTCACTTCGCCAACACTCGAAATAACGACCTGAAAAAAGTTTCAGCAGCGTTTTTCCGGACACGTCGCCGCCGCACACCTTCAAAACACACAAGAGCGTATCCTCACCCTTAAAGCACATACACACACACCCCACAGCATACATATATGAAGCATTTTTTCCTTGGGCGTGACGTGCTCGCCAAATTGCACAGGATCAGTGCCGGGATCGTTCCGAACGTGTGCGTCCTCCTTTATTCATACTAACTCACACGTAAGTCCAGCACTTTCCATTATCCCTGTCCGCTTTTCCGATATTTTATTTTCGGATGTGCGCTGAAATTTTCATAGTTATGCCTTTTATGATTCCGCGCGCCGATTCCGAATTGAGTTTTCGCCGATAAAATCGGACAAAGTCGAACGCTGCGATGAAAACTTCTTATACTCGTCGTTTGATTGAATCGACGGGAATCGGATTGAAAATTGTCGGATAGTTTCAAATGAACTTTTGTCGGAGAACAGACACGGTTTTCTGAGCTAGTTCGATCAGTTTTTTTCTTATTTCTTTTAACTTTTCACTTTATTAACGTCCGATGAAAGTCTGCGGGATTTATTAAAATTGTTGAGATCAACTCGGAGCTGTGATTTTTGAAAAAAAAAAAAAATACTTGTTGAATGTATTATTTTGGATGTTGTATAAAAAAACGTGATTGTTTAAATGTACGTCGTATAAAAAGATTGGTAAATCGAAAAAATCTGTTCACGTCCTCGGACCGGACGCTTATTTCGTACGTTTTTCGCAGACGTCGCAATTTTCCCATAATACAGTTTTCGCGCAAAGTGATTTCGGTGATGTATGACACTTTTCGAGTTCCCTTCTGTCCCTTCGGATAGTCGACGTCCGATGGGACCCATTCGCTGATGACTTTTCCCAGCTCAAAGGAGTGCTATTTCATTTTGTCCCCGGGAAAAGAAACGATGCCGAAATTGAGGCGTCGCTTTTGTATGGACTCGGAAGAAATTTTAGCTCTTCGTTACGACGGGGTAAATTGAAATTTTTCTTAATTAAAGCGATTTGAATTTGATAATGGACGAGGATATATCAATTGATTTCATTGAATTGTTAATAATGTATTCGAACCGGTTAATATTTTATTTAACAAATTTCGTTATTCAAATTTTCTAACCGCCATCCATCCATCTAAGTATCATCCATTAAAATGAATCAGTCATTCATTATCAGTTAAACTATAATATTATATATAGATTTTTGAAAATTGAATACTAGTAATTGAAAGACGATTAATTATTTTGTTTTGTATTAAAAAACGTTTCAAAGAAAGATTGAATAACGATAATAAATAGTTGTATTTTCATTAATCATTTCCTAAATGAACTTTTTTTCAATTAATCATATTTTCAAAGAATAAGAACGGTCAAATTATTATATTAGAATTGAATGGACTATAAAATTAATGAAACTATTTTAAATTTAATAGAAAAATTAATATTGTACTATTAAAATATTTATTGATGTTAAAATAATGTTAGAACTACTTTCAAATCAGTTAATCGACCATAAATTATTAGAACCTTTTAGAAACGTAAAAACTTTTCAATAAAAAGTATACTAGTTCTATGTTTGAGTGATCAATAAAAACTTTTTATACGAACCACTTGAACGGTTCAGTGCTCATATATACTTTGATCGAGCACTTCCAACCTTCTCATAACGATTCAATCCACATTTAAAAAAATCGAAAATTACAATTCAATCATCAAAAAATCATATAAATCCTTTCGAAAACAACACACAAGCCGCGCGTCCTAATCAATCATCGAACACGACTCCTCCAACCTTCAATACGTATCCAAAACGTGACAATAATAAAAAATACTCATTTTTTAATTCAATATTTTAAAATTTTGCAAAACAATCCATTTGTATTTATTGAAATATATTTTTTCATCAAATAATCGATAAAAAAAATATCAAGCAGTAAAACATAAACTCCATCTCCAAACATCCCCTATCCTCTATATATAATCATGGATATCTGTGGGTGTGTTTGTCTTTTCGTCTGTTCGAATGACGATCGCGGCTTTTTATAGTATTGATATTATAATATGGTCTTTATGCGTATACAGTTAACGTCTATAATATGATGCTTATTACCTACTAATTGCTGGCTTTGCCTATATGTCACAAACAAATAACAAAAGAAATATTGTGAATTAAAGATTTTATGAATTAAATAGTAAATATTCGAATCGGAAACACATTTCAAGTTCATACAACCGGGTTTTCACATTTTATCGTTTTCTGTTTCTTAACAAAACCACAGCCTATGTTATTAACATCGGGCCTATTGACTAGTCCCCTATATATAATAATGGATTTCTGTGTGTGTGTGTGTGTGTGTGTGTGTGTGTGTGTGTGTGTGTGTGTGTGTGTGTTTATATGTTTGTGTATGTACATCTGCGTGTTCGTCTGTTCGATGACGCTCGTGACTTTCGCTACACGAGAACGGCTATAACGCGAGCTCCGAATTTAGTCTTTATGGTCATTATAATAAAGCTTTAATCTTATCCTGTATAATCTCATATTCTGGAGACATTTCGCACGGGCACGGTTATAAAATAATTTTGCATAAATATATTCAATTTTCATTTTATTACCCAATAGTATGATTATCAACAGCCGATGTTATTAACATCGGGCCTATATACTAGTAATTAATATAATTAGTAAAAAAAATGAAAACGTATACAAAAAAAATAACAAAACCCGTCACTTTTCCAACATTCAATATTCAAAGAAAATCCTGTACTAACAACCTTCCAATCCAATCTCACACATCACTCAAACACCCAAAAACATCCAAAAAAAAACACACTCCAAACCGCCTCACACCTCCCCCCCGAAAGCGTTCGAAAAGCGCGCCACTTTCCGGGGGCCT
>JAOXNN020000052.1:804213-825150 GCA_028571205.2 Hydropsyche betteni | reverse complement strand
GATAAAATGTGAAAACCCGATTGTGTGAACTCGAAAAAAGGAAAAAAAAATCATCATCATCATCATCATCATCATCAAAAGTCACGGTTCGGGTGTTCATTTAAAAAAAAGAAAAAAAAAATCATCATCACCATCATCATCATCATCACCATCATCATCATCATCATCATCATCATCATCAAAAGTCGCGGTTCGGTTCGTTCGTTTGAAAAAAAGGAAAAAAAAAAAACCATCATCACCATCATCATCATAATCATCAAAAGTCGCGGTTCGGTTCGTTCATTTGAAAAAAATGAAAAAAAAACCATCATCACCATCATCATCTTAATCATCAAAAGTCGCGGTTCGGTTCGTTCATTTGAAAAAAGGAAAAAAAAACCATCATCCATCATCATCATCAGTACCGTTCGGGTCGTTCATTTAAAAGTCGCGGAAAAATTAAAAAAAAAACTCGCGAGCGCCATCGACACACACAGACAGACAGACAGACACACAGAAATCCGCTATTATATATAGGGGATGGCTTTAATATCAAAAGCAAATAATTAACTTTTGAAATTTTTCAAATATATTAAATTTTACGTTAATGATTTTATATAATATATTTTGAAAAAATAAAGGATCCTTTAAAATATTAAAGAATTTCATAAAAAATTCGTTTAATTAATTGTCATTTTATGCGAGAATAAAATGTATGATTTAGTTGAAAGATAATGTATGTTTTTGAATATGTTATATAATGTTTCAAATTGTATTGTTATAAATATAAAAGTAATTCATTTTGATATGAGAAATAATGAAATTATGTAATTAAAATTGGGTGAAACGTGACTTTAATACCCGATGAAATGAAAGAAAAACGTATGAATTTGAATTAAAAATAACGAACAATGGAAAAACGAATTAGTGATCTAAAATTAAATCAAAATAAAGTTGATATATTATGTAATATTTTCAATGGTTGTAAAATATTCATAGAAATAAATTTTCAACGACATTACAACGATAAAAAAGATATTAAAGCAAAACTTTTTCGATGCAAAAGGTGAAATAATTGGATCGAGTCAAAAAGACTATTTTTGAATACGGAAAAACTTTGGATATGCGTCACGATTATATAGAAAGTTCTGCTTCGAGAATGATTGTAACCCTTCAATCTATAAAACGTCTTATTTATTAGAAAAAAATACTCCGAATGAAAAGAGCGTGAAATACGTTCGACGAGCGATAAACACGGAAACGGAAAAGAATAGCCACTCTATATTTTTGGCTTATGGCTTCGTTCACGTCCGAAACTACGATTATTACTTGGGCGCAACTCCTCGAATGTAAATAAATATGTCTTCGCAACAAAGTTTCCCGCAAAAGTTCCAACGCCCATTATACGTATTGGACAGATGCGAACGCGCCGAAAAAAAAGAGGTGGCCCTGGATTCGTATAATACTACCTACTATTATTATATGGCGTGTGTCCCGCCGCCGACTAAAACGCTTTTTATAGACCTATAAAAACTTTAGAAGTTTCCCTCGCTTAGGCGGAAGAGAAAAAAGTACGTGAACGTATGAAAAAGCTGAAAAAAACGAGCCTTCCTAGAGAATATCGCTCCTCCGCGTTCGAACGTTTAACGACACTTTATTAAACTTATAAAGTGGAAATTTTCCAAAAGTGCGCCGTGTTTTTCGCGACTCGAACACGAGTGACGGATTTTTCACGTCTCGGGAAATTCGAGTGCGTTTGTCTCTCGGGAAAATTCGCGGATCTCGCCGTCTTATCAAGTGAGATTTCCTTGTTATTTTTTATACCCACGTCTCGAATAAACAAGGGGAATACGTGACTTTTGTATAACTGGATCGAATGTATAATGAAATTTGATAAATCAATTCGTAAAGCTTGAATGTGTTGCGAATTCGCTTTTTGTGCGCGATACATGTCATGTTTTGTGATGCGATAATAAAATTTTGCGCAAATGACAAACGTCACGGCTCGTTTGACATTAAATTATCAGCTTTGAAAATGTGCAAAATCGACGGAATCAAACAAAATAACTGAAATATGCTGAAATTTTGACGTTAAATTGAGTTTTTGTCTGTGAATATTTTTGAGATACGCGAAACATTTGCAAGGGATGTTTTAACGCATTTTATTGCCAGTTTCAATAGTATTTTAAGTTTTAATTGCACGAGTTATCACAGCGTTTGCTTTATTCTGGTAAAATTTGAACAATAAATAAAAATTATTGCGAAACATTATTGAAATTATACACATTATAAAGAAAAGTTTAGATAATAAATTTGAGAGATGTCCGATTCAATGATGAATTTTAACATTTAGTTAAATTTTATTAATTATATTAAATTGAACAGCTGTTTAAAATACAAAGATAATGGAAATTTTTGATTTATTTTTCAATTTAATTTTGTATATAAAATAGGAAGATTTTATCAATTGCATGGTAGCATTTCATATTCGTAATAAAAAAGATATAGAATAAATTATTTTAAAAGGATATCTTATTCAAAATGTGAAAAAATATACATTTGAATATAATATGATAAGACGAAGAATTCTATTTGAAAGAACAATAAAAATTTTATGTCGAATTTGAATCCGTATAAAGGAAAAACCATAAAAGCACATAGACCGTTATGTTCAAAGCACATACAATTCTATTGTTGTCGTCTTTTTTACATATTTTCATATAGAAAATCTAGAAAATGAGAAAACCTCTCGGCGCCGGTAGAAAAATAGATTGCATTTTCCATTGTCTATTGAAAATGTGAACTTCGACCACGTACACATATTACATATGCTAATAAGACTGCAAATGGTACGTTTGCGTTCTTCACATTGAAATCGATAGGTTTTCTCAGATTTTCTAACAACTAAACCCATTCACAGTCGATTCAAACAACCAAAACTGCCAAAAACGAAAACTCTCCATTTATATATTTATGCAAAAACACGAAACGAGTCAAAGTGCGCCAAATTGGAAAGCCTCAGTTTGACCGTCAATTTTCACGAAATCAAAGAGCCCAACGTAATTTTCATTCCTCTGTCTCTCTGCAGTGTCTATTATTAACGTTTTGCGACTCGAATCGAATCGAATTCGGATTTATTTTCAGTGTCGATAGGCATAAATCACGTTTCACTTAATGCTGGTGGGTGCATATCGCTTCGGACGATCGTTAATCATCGTTCGTGTGACCCGGATCCGTTCGACAATCGACATTTTGCGATTTCAAATATTCGGAGGTCGGGTTTCGATTCGAATATGGCCCCTCTAAAAGCGGAGATTAATTAAAGCGAGCCGTTAAAGGTTCAAGGTCCGAAAATACACGTCGAAATTTGTTTTTTTTTATAAAATTTCGATCTATTCGGTCGGATCATATTGTGTATAATAAAGCTGTTTATAATTCATTCCACTAGATAAAAGCTTGTTCGAGTTTTTCTTCTGAAAACTGCGCTAGCACATGAACCGCGGGAAAACTCCGTCTTATATTAAAATTGAAATATTTTTTATACATAACTCGGTATCGTGTACTCGAATTTCGATCACGTTTTTCCAATATTTTATACACACTCCGAAGGAACGCCCGTCATATTTCGCGCGCGTTTTTTACACATCTTCAATAAACATGCAAATTTCTCGGGGCCGTCAAAATAGAAAAACTTCGAGCACATTCAGCGGCCAATTACAAAAGTAATACCGTATAAATTTGCGTGCAAATGGCCCGTCGGGCCCCAAAATTCGAGACCCCGGTTTTCCCGTGCAATCCGCAAAGCGTAAATATTTCTATTATCTCAAAGGGTTTCGTAATCCCTTTGTCTGGCCGAGGTGTAAGCGCGAATTCGCAACTATATAAGGGCATGTTGCATATTTTATGCGAATCCCCTACATTATCCGGCGATTCAAGTCGCGGCGAAATGCTCAATTTAATTATGTCGCACATTCCGGGGATTACCGGGAAATTATTGACGTTAGTTTTGATCTTGCCATTTATGAGTGTCAAAAGGGGTCGAAAGTTCGAGGTTTTTGTGTTTTGTTGGTGTTATTGTTACGTTGTTGTTTTATAATTGGGGTGCAGGAGGTTTTGTGTTGTTTTTTTGTTTGTCGGTATTTAAATTGAGTATTCGTATAAATTGAATGAGAAATTTGTAGGTAAGCTTTTATGCGTGAAAATTGATGTGAAATGATTTTTCGAGGTTAGGAAATAAAATTAAAATTAATATTAAATTTAATTACTATCAGACTTACGATAAGACCTTTACAAATAATAATAATCTTTTACAACAAAATATAATAGTATTAAAGTTAAATATTGTGATGTTCTTGGAAATAATCTATAAAATATTATAATATTCTTTGAGAAAAAAATTTCCTTTTTTAGAATATTGAATAGTTTTCATAAAATTTCATCTTAACAAATTCTCATTCTTAAAAAATATCCTATTAGTAAAATAAAGTTGATTAATATTTGATTTAATCAACTTATATAAACTTAATTAATTTTACTTTCAATTGAACAATATAAGTCAATTAAAAAATCTTTTGAATCATTAAATTTAAAAAAAATTATTATTAATGATTTTTAGACTTTTATTAGAACAAAAGTCTAAAAACTCTCGAACCCTTTCAAAATGCTCCAATAATAAAATCTATTTCATATAAATTTCTCAGTTCACATCAGCCGGATACAAAAACATCAATTTCAAAATCCAACCAATTAAGAACCAACCCAAAACTATAAAACCAAACAACCCTCCATATGAAATGGATCAAGTTCGAATGCGGTTTTCCAACCCGTAATACAGGCCCAAAATTAAAAGCCACGCATTATATTATGGCTCAGGGTTGGATAGGCCGCGAAAAGATATAGGACAAAATTAAACACACGAACGGTCGAGTGGCGGGAAATTACACGTGCTGGCGTTCGAGAGAGCCTTCGTCCTGATAAAGGAGCCTTCCACTTTATTTTCGGGTTCGTTTTGCTCCTGGACGGACTGTCCTCTTGTGGCGGTGATGTCAATCGGGTGTTTGTAAATTGAAATCGGACCGTGGAAAAGTCCGTGGTGTTTGTGTGTGTGTTTTTTTGTTGGTTTGGTTTGAAATTTTGATTGAATGTTTGGTTATTTTGTATATTGGGAAAAAACTGTTGTGGTTTAATAATAGATTGGGTGTTGAAATATAAGTTTTTTTTCGTGTATGGAGTATGAATTTTTGTATTATATGTATGTGGAAAGAGTAAAAATGACTTTACAACCGACACTGTTTGGCTTTTAACCTTTCTGCGAAAGCGTCAAAGTGCTCAATAGTGTGGGTAAGAGAAGAATAATATTATTCCCATTTCCGGTATAAATAATTTTAGATATGAAGTTCTTAACATCAAATTGAAAAATATATTGAAAATACAAAGATATTTTAATGTTTTTATATTTAATATGAAAAAATACGCGATATCTATAAAATACATTTCAACGACAGATCGAATAAACAACGCCCGACTAACTAAATATAATTTGCCGAATTTAAACAATGTCGGAATCTATGATGGACCGACAGACAAGTAGTTTTATTATAGACGAACAATCAAACATTTACATAATCGGAACGTTCGACTAGATTCTGAACAGTTCAAACATTTTCTATACACAAAAGCGTGAACAAATCAAACTCGTTCAATAACCAAAAGCACACATAGTTATAAAAACAATACGCAAATCGGTGATACGCCCATTTCACAATTGAATGTAATATTTTCCCGTTCGAGCGGACGCCAAAAACATTTATAAGCAGATAATTTATGTCCGTAATTCTTTCGGTTCGTACAAAGCGTAATATTCATTATCATAATTTATATAAATTTACGGTCGTGGTGTACGTGAGGGTCATTAAGGGCTTTTTTTCGTTTGTAGCTTCGCGCAAATTGAGCAATTCTCGACTACTTTCCGACGCGTATAAAATACTCGTATAAGCGCACGATGCAAACGAGCTTTTTAATATTAACGAAAATGAATCGTTACAAAATCGCGACGAAATAAGCTAGTAAAATTGTTTTATTATTTTTTTGTGAATTAATAACTTTGTAGAATTTCACGGACGAGAAGGTAAGACTTGAAAAGTTATGGGAATGTTTTAGCAAAGTTTTGTGCGAAAATTTTTAAGTGGTTGAGCTTTGAAGGAAATTTTTTTTTTCGGGAAACTTTTGATGGAATTTTCTTACAATCGACAGCGCGGTAACTAAAAAACGTTTTAGGGTTGCATTAAAACTCAAAATTCATATGGAAAACTTTAAAAAGCAAACAAGACGAAAATAAAACGCCAGGAGAATTTTTTTTTAGAGTTTTTGTACCGAAAAATCGCTTTGTATTTATATTTTGTTTCTGCTATCATTACGCACGAACGATCGTATCGAAAACGGGGAACATCGCAATGCACTATTTATTGATCGTAGCTTCGTGCTAACATTCGCCATTCGTTTACATTCTTTGCTGAAAACCACCAACAAAATCTATACGGAAATACTAGGAATTACCTGAAAGAGTCGTATATCCAATGTTTGATGGGAAACGAACGATCCGAACAAATTTAAATTGGAGTGTAATCCTTAGAAATGGTTGGTCTTTTAGGAATATTGCTGTGTATTTGTTTCTTTTTATGAAAAGCATGGAAATTGGTGAGGATTTTGATTTTATGTGAAAACAACCTAAATTGGATGTGAATTTTTTTTAATATCTGAAATTTTATATTAATTTTGAAAATTTTCGTGAAATTGAAGATTATCTCAAAATTTTGTAGCACGTGTTTATAATTTAATTTTGTACGGAGAGAAAGATTGAATTATTCAGACATGATTTTTTTCACAGCGATAAAAAATTTCATCTCAATATAAAAAATTATTCAAATAAATTTAGTTCACGTAAAATGATAAGATTTTACAGACATATTCTTTCAAAACATTTTTCAAACAACTGAAACAACGTGAAGATGAATAGGCAAGAAAACTTCATTATCTCACATTTTCAAACAATTAAAGTATAATTAAATAAAAATTATGAAGGCTATTCACAAATTATGCCGCGAAATTAATTTTCATTATTAAGGTTTTCATCCTGTGTTTACTATTTTAAAGCATAATTAAAATTTTCAATTAAAAGCATACGAATATATAAAAAAAATAAACGATTCTAAAAAAACTTCATATGCAAATCCAAAAATAGACATTTTTGAAATATACACGACATAATCCATCATCCATGCGCTTCTGAAAACACGTTTTCAGCAAGTGTCCGTGACAAATATACACCGCATGTCGGCTGCTGCAATCGATATTCTTCGCAGAGGCGGGTCGTCGGAGGCTGTTGACCCAAATTCCAATGCCCGTAGCCCAGAAGAGCACCAGCTCTGGTCCCAGGGCTTCGAAGCCTACGCATTTAGGATATTGTTGACCCAAAGCCAAAAAGAGGCAACCACTGTTGCTTGTTGGGCGGTTGCCGTCGGTTTCTGTTGCGGCGATTGTTGTTGTTTGCGATGTGGTCAGATTGATTGTATGGTTAAATAATCGTGTGTTGAATTGAATTATTATATGGTTGTGGTTTTCAGCTGCGAAATTGGTATATTAATGGTAAAGTCATGTGTTCGTATTTTCATTGTTTGATTTTATCAATTAAGAATATGTCATATTCAAAAATGATACGAGCATAGAATTATGATACGTTTCGCTTCGGCGCGTTAATTCTGAGAACTCGCATGCAAATTAGTGTATAGGTTAGTAGCCTTGCTCATTGTTGATGTTTCATTAGCAAATTAATTATGTTTTCATACATTAAGCAGTCAAAACAGATCTTTTGGTGTATATGTGTACGTTTTCGACGTATTCTCCTTCATTCCGATTCACTTTCATCTATAATTTATCTTCCTGCGCTGTATGGGCACATGGGCTTCGCACGCCGAAACCGTATAATTAGACTACCCATTCAAATGATTTAATATGACAAATAATGAAATTTTATCCTCATACGTACATGATATAATACATAAATCATGAGAATCGAACTGGAATATTTTATATTTAGGACGGAGAACGAACGCCGGTAGTTCAATTGAAGAATATTCAAAGACATCTTCCATTATGAAAGAGTGTTTTCACTTTGAAGAGTATTTTTTTTTGAAGTGCAAAAAGCGGTATTGAAAACGACAAATTTAGCACGGCACGAAATGAAAAGGAAAAAATCGCAGTCTGAAAGTCTTCGAGAAAAGCTCGCCTAGCTACGACGTTCAAATTATTCGCCTCGAGATCCGAAGAAAGGAAGCAATTAACGCGAAAGTGTTTAGAGAAAGTCTCACACAACACAAATATACATAAAGTTTATTGACGAGTGTATGCCTGTAGGTAGAGGGTTTGCTTCTTTACAAATTAGATTTCTTGGCGAGACAAAAAATCTCGAAACAGAAAAATAAGCCAAAAGATCATTACCAAAGTAAATAAGCATTTCTTTTAGTAGATCAAACGTTGTCACGAAGACGTAATTATTATGGAAATTTCGGTGTATTAAAATAGAAAATTTAAGCGAATATAAACATGATATTCTATGAAAAACGAAAAATTTGAATAGTTTGTTTATGATCGTAATTGAAAATATTATAAATGAAAGATCTTAGTTAAAATTTAAAACATAAAAGAAAATGTGATAATAAATTTTTGTAGGAATATTGCGAAAAAGACCCGCAAAAGTGTATAAAAAGGAAAATCAAATCTAGCGTGTCGAGGTTTACTAATTATAGTGGAAAGGATCGTTTTGTGTTCGGAATTAGCAGTCATTTTGCGTATTTTATCGTTGTTCGTTGATGCTTTTACGACTTTTGCTATGGCGTTTTGTCTAATTGAATCACTAGATACGATGCAAATAACATCCCACATAATGCGAGAAACGAGCATAAGATCAATTCGCCGTTTATATCGGGAAAATTTTCAATTTGGAAAATTCTCAACGTAAACTTTCGAAATTCCTTAATTAATTTCGATTCAGATCATAATGGGATTTCTACGTTGGTCCGAGCTCGAGCTGGCATCCAACTTTAAAACATCTGAAGGAAAGTTTCAAAACTTGCGATTATCTCTTTGAAACTAACTATTTCGTAGTGGAACTCATAGGAGGAACAAAATAAAAGATTCATGAAGTCATAAGAAAATATTTATTATTTTATATTATTACTATTTGGATACATACGTGTAGTTTATAGGAAAATTTATTATTTTTTTTACAAGAGTTAATATTTATTAATTGAAAGAAATTTTATGAAAAGTGTCTTAGCTTGAAATATTAATAAGATAATAATTATTGAATGAAAAATGCAAATATATTGAAGGAGAAAAATAATGCTCGAAACACTGATTTTGGTATGTGTATGAAGAATAAAATAAATCAAGCGGAAAAACTCGCTTATTTTGAAGATTAATATTCGTTTGACTTTCGGCGCAATTTTTCAAAATACATAATACGACTAAGCCGCACATAAATCAATCACGCGGAGAGCGAAAAATTCTTTCAAACCGTACAAAATAAAGGAGGAAAAATGCGATATATTAAAAAGCATCGTATTATGGACGAATTTATTCGGAATTTCACGCGCGGCTGGAAACATACGAACACGAACAAGCGCGCAAAAGTGAAAAAAAAAAAGTATCGCCGTGTGGAAAAAAATACAGGTTTCACAGTTCAGGTCAGACGGCGGCTGGGCAAAAAACAAAAAAAAAAAACAAATATACCAAGCTAAAGGAAAAACTAATTTAAGATAAACAGCCGTAGCTTAAAGCCGGAGCGAGTGTGTTTTTCCGGAAAATCGGGGAAAAACTGGTCCATTACTGGCACGGGCGGACCTTCCCTCACCGTGCCGATTTTTCTCATTTTTCCAAGAATGGTGAGGGGAAAAACATGTTCTTTTTTGACAGCTTATTATTCCGACGTGAAAGGAGCGCTTTTGTGCCAGCAGATGAGATGTGACGCGTTCGAATCATTGACAACTTAATCGATACCGAAAGTGCACAACGTGGGAGTTCCGATCCAATCTCAAACGAGTTTCGTCGTCTAAATATAGATTCGAATAAACGAGATTCGAATTTATAAATAAACCTTCAAAATAAAACAGTCAATATACAATCTTCGATAAATTACGAACGAAACAAAGAAAAATTCGAATTTATACATAAATATATTTTTGAAAAGAGACATTCAATAATTTTATATGAATGTAAGTAGTCTGAACGAATCTCATTATTTTCTGATGAATATGAAATTATTCGAGAATTTTAAGTCTATGACGCAAATCGAAAACTATTATGCTTTCCATATTCATAAAATATATTTTTAAGGGGTTCAAGTCAAACAATTGAACCCAATAAATTCGAACGTGTGCTTTTAAGGTCACGTTAACTTATAGTATCCGAAGTTAAGCCGCGCGATATCAGATTAGTGGCGAGCCTATACAAACAATGGTTTTCGAACGTTTAGTTAACTCCGACGTCGTTTACACAAGTTTGTATTATATAATTATATTATACACGGTAGATTTGTCAGCAGATATCGCCGACCTTTCCTTCGAAAGCTCGATGACCACTTTCGATGCGGCATAAAAACTTATTTTCGTCGCCTTGGAGCCGTTGTTTCGGACGATTTCCGATGCCAGATAAGTTCATAAACGATCGGGCTTTCCTTTGAATTGTTATCGCTGCCCTTAGATATTTTTTATCCGCGTAATTTTTTTCCGATCTGTATAATGAACGCCGCTTTGATGCGGCACAATTGTGCGTCTGAAGCGTTGCTTCGCTGGCCGTATTTTAAGTCTTTGTGATATTTATGGAACGATTCAAAAACGGAAATATCCATGTTTTGAATTTGATTCGTTTATATTTTTTGCGGCCGAGATAAGTTCGCGGTTTATTTGAATAATACGGTCGATGTATGCATGAAGGCGTTTTTCCACTTCAGGAGTCGAATCTTTTTATAAAAAAGTAGGGTCTGGAAAAGTTACCGAGGATTCACAATCTGTACCTGACTGTAGAGGACTTAATAATGACAAATGATGCTCAACTCGGACGTCTTCAACGTCTATTCAAAAGAAGCGGAAAAATGCTTTCCATATTTCATCATCATCAACATCGGCTTTGAGTCGACCGAGCTACGAGCGACGTATTCTTTCATATTTCATGCTGAATTGTTTTTTGTTTTCTTCGTTTTATAATGTATACGTTTTTGAAATGCGAGCTTTTACAATTCAAGTAGTGGAGAAATAGCTTCACATTTTAGAGTTTACTTTACGACGGAGGTAATAAGAAAATGCGAAAGAAATATCTTTATGTTACAATCGCTCAATCGACAAGATATTTAATAAAATATATATACAGAAATATTTCAAATATGTTAATTTTGCTAAAGTATTTCTCCTAAAAATATTTTTAATAAGCCCACAAGTGTTATGGTAAATTATCGTAAACCTAGAATTTTGATAAACCGAAAGTTATATTAGATAAAATTTATCAAGCTTTCGCATATTTAGGTTATTCATAATTTCAGTGTGTAGTGAAATAATATATAAGCCAAAAACCGTATAGTGAAAATAAACATTGGCGAGTGAAAATTTATTTCAACGCCCAACCACGCAGCGATGAAAATTTTCCATTTTCTCTGCATTAATAATAAAAAAACGTATCTCACCAAAGAAAAAAAAACCAAAGCATTAAAATAAAATAGGTAACGTTTGCGTCGGTATACTGAAACGTGAATATCCAATTTTCTTTCATTTTCTATTGCCGAGTTCGTTATTCCGAGGCGAATCTGCAAATTTGCGCAAATTAAGCCTTAGCCCGGCGGATATCACGCAATTTTTCTATGCACATATTACGTATTAAACATCAATCTTCCGTTTATTTGTTTGCTTTCCGTTCTATACGTGAGGAGAGTGGATAAGACTCGATCTTCCCCCGTTTTGTTATTTATTTTTGCGTATATGCGTATACATTTTTGCCACTTTGCATGTAAAATGAATGTACCTTCATGCTACCGTAGTAAACATGTCGCTCTCGCGTACGCTTTTTTATAATATAAAAATGAAAAAAAGTGTCTGTGGCAAATTTGACACTCGCTTTTAATACGCTGTCGAAAAATATGAATGTATACGACGCCGCGTAAAATAAATATATTCGCATCATCTCGAATTTAGATATACGTAAAACTTAGTTGAAAATTGGTTCGGAAATTGGGTGAAGGATCAAGTTTAATTAAGCCAAAGTGCACGCATCCTTCCGTTTTCTTAATGCTACCATTATTAAGGACTTTAAGGACAAATCGAACGATCTGCAAGGCTTCGAACATCCCGTTCCCGTCCCTGACTACCTTCAATTTATCGCTTGCCCTTTAGCAGTTCGTGAGGAAGTTCATCAACTGGTAGATAGGCCTTCAACACTTGGGATTAAGAACGTGTTGAAACTTTCCTGGGGAAAGAGCAGGTGCTAGAAGCTTCCCTCCACTTAATGAGCTTCACTATATATGTATATATAAATTTATATGAGTGAATTTTGTTAGTTTTATGTTCATGCGATGTTATCTTTGAGGTTGAGGTGGAAAATATTGAATCGATTTTGGATAATGATATAATTTTGAGTTTATGTTATGGATAAAGCCATAAAAGTTTAGTATTATATGAATATAGATTTGATTTTGTTGTTAGTGGAAAATGGGTTTATGTTGAAATTTGTATTTCATGAACTATTATAACTTGATCATAAAAGAGTTCAAAATGGGCAAGCTTTGTTAATCTAAGATTCAACTTCGGAAAAGTAATAATATTATCTTTGTTAACATTGCTCATATAATATAACTCATTGCTCATATATATTGATAACTATAAAATTTAAAAATGCGTGAATTATTTTTTATTATTTGTTTAATTATGTAAGTATTATAAAATGTATTTTCACATTAAAATTTTTTCTTTCTAAAAACAAAGTGTTCCATATTTAAATATTTCACAATCTAAACAGACGAAAACTCAAACAAGAACTCGGATCAAAATCAACTCCGCTACACTCGAAACCAATCCGACAACCCGTCGATCACCATCCAAGCGTTACACCTCCAAATCAACACCAACACTATAATTCGAGCTCATACACTTTTCACATCCGACATTATTCAATAATTGCCCTCAGAACATCAAAAGCAAACGTCCCTTACACACACACACTAAGCATATCCAAAACCCGGCACAAAGCACGGATCGAATTAATTTCGACACGTTCCGTATTAACGGTCGTCGAAATAACGGGACACGCCGTCGACACCGGGGCCGGGCCTAATCGGGCCCAAAAATAACAATCGATCCCGAGGGCATGTGGCTGGATATTTTGGGGAATCATGGGAAAGGTATCGGAGGTCGGTCGCCAAAGTGTTGCCGGAGGGCACGCCCTTCGCGGGCCAACTTTGTCGTTGGTGAATTCGGTGTGGTTGGGTTGTGTGGTTTTTGTTTGTGTATGGTTCGGGAAATTGAGATGTATTAATTTGTCAAAATTGGAAGTAAACGGAATTTTGGTGTAGAGTTTGATATTGGGGTTTTTAAGAAAATGGTAAAACTTCTTTGTCGATTAGAGGTCAGTATAAAGTTTTACGTGTGGTCAAAGGGTTGCCCAAAATGGTTTTCTGTAAATATCTCGTTGACTGTCACTTTTATTGGAGAATATTGAAAATCAAATGTATAGCATGAAAAATTTCCTAAAAAAAGGTATTGTAATATTTATTTGTAAGAGTAACCGTTTTGCGAAAATTGTTGTTATTTTGTGTATAGTCTTAACGGTATGTAAAGTATGTGGAGAGCTCAAAAATTCTAAGAAAATGTTTTTGATCCGTAAACAGAATAACTTATTAAAAAATAATTTATGTGACTATAAACCTTTTGATGCCTAGTTTATAGGTACTATTATCAGTGCTGTGAAATATATAGATGTGGTTTTATGTCAATCTGAAATTTTGAATTGAATTCTATGAATTTTGGATTTCTGAATTTTTAATGTGTAATGAAGTTGTATGTTTTTGGAGGTTGAAATTTTTGTGTATTGATTCTGAAGTGTTTTAACATGAACAGATTTTAAATAGCTCTATAATATAATATTTTTATAGAATTTTCTTAGTCCTGTGTATATTAACTGTCAAAGGTTTAGTCATGCTGAAAGCACTAATTTTCATTGATCATCAAAGTTAAGCGATAAGTGGTTTAGTAAATGAATAAAATTATTATACATACTATACGTCTAAGAACTTTCGGAAAGGATAATTTTTAGTACTGAAAATTAAGCAAACTTATTTTCTTATAAAATCACGCAATTGATATAAGCAATAAATTAATTTGAAATTTTAATACTTTCTTTGAATACAAATTTTTATATGATGATGACGAAGATATTTAATATAATATACATGTATTTAAATACTTGTATAGCATTTAAAATGGTAGGAAAAAAATATCAAAAAAATCGAATAAATTTTCGGGATCTAAGTGCTTCAAAATCGTTTGATTAATTCATACGCATTACACAAATATAATTCCAATACCGTGAAATAAGATATATTAATTACATTTAATTTATTCAAATAATTTAATACGGAATCGACTAACGCTCGCAATTTCCCCGAGAAATTGAATTGGTATGGCAACATTTAAATTAATTCGAAGCGAATTCAGGTTACGTAGAGATACACAGCCACATCAAAGGATAAGTCTGTTTATATAACCATTGGGAAACTCGATCTGTGCAATAATGACATGGCCATTGAAGAGGGACACTCGACTGTTATTGGTAGAATACCATTTCAGCCAGCAGACCTGCACAATTTGGAGTCGGATCCTCTACTCATATATTCCAAGTAGCGTTTTCAGTTTAAATTTGTTCGAAAGGTTAGCTTTCAGATCGAATGATTGATCAGGCTCGAGGATGCATTATGCACTGAAAAGGTATTGAAAGTGCAGGGCAATTCAATATTATTTTCAGCCAGACGTGAAAGCTTCTAGACTGTAAATTGATTCTGAGTCGATTTATTAAATATTATATTTCCAGAGAAATCCGTCGTCATCGTGGTCGATTTAACACTTGACCCAACTTCTTACAAGATTTGAAAAAATACGGCGATAACGAACCTGAAAATAAAAATCAGAGGCGAAAAAAATATTTAGCTCTAATATATTTATTCGTCGTAGTAAGTCGGAAGTCATTATATAAACGTTTCCTTTGGATTAAAGCGAATTTTCCTTTTCAGATTGAAATATCGCTCTGAAAATGACTAGTTAGTGTGCTTTCATTGAAACATGAATGTTGCAAATGTGCTCATTAAAATCGTGATGGATTAGCAAATAAATATAAAAGTTACAATTGAATCAAAATTACATTACAGTTGAATCGAATCGTGTATTTTTAATGATATCGATTGGAACAAACATTTGAATATTCAAAGCAACATCTATTTTTAAAACAGTTCCAATTATTTACAGCTTTTTCAATACGACAGAACTTACATACGAATACGAAATACAAGAATTCTTTTAATTTATCTGAAAAATAACTTCGAAATCCTCATCGATCGTTCTCCTTTTCCGCCACACTGAACACTCATATAATGAATTCAATTTCATCCTTTCCGCTCGATTTCACCTCAGCTACGTGCGGAATCGAAACGACCCAGTTTCGCAGACTTCTTTCATTTTTGAGAGCTGTCAAACGATGATTCGGGAAAGCATGAAAATTTAAAATCGAGCACCGTATCTCGTGACTCAAAAGAAAACGGGTAGCCGCCGTTCGTGAAGATGGCCGGAAATCTGAGACCGGGGTACGTTGGAACAAAGCCCGATGATGAAAGGGACTTGTTAAGATTTTTGGTGTGGTTTGCCTCGTTTTAAATCTGGTGTATGCCTTTGGGAAATCGGCCTAATCAGGAGCGACGCCAAAACGTTGCTCAGATGTAGGTTGTACATTTTTCATGCCAGTTTGAGAGCTTTTTAATATTAAAATTTTCATCGCGAATCGGTTCAGACGAGACGTCGCGTCTGCCAACATTTGCGATTCTTTTCAACAATTTTCTTTAATATTTACTTATTTGTTAAACAGGTTCTTTATGAGATATATCATTTAAAATATTTGAAAAAAAATTACTATGCCGATAGTATAAAAGAATATTTTTTCAAAGAAAGTTTTATTGCTTCTACAAACTGTAAAACGTTTAAAAATAAACGAATACTTACAAAATACATATTTAAATGAAAATCAACATCTGAAACGTTTTCTATGAACCGGTCCACATAAAATATTCATAATCGAACCCCATCCGACCACGTTACACCATATCCGAATCATAGCGAATTCCGGGCGAGACTTCTTAGGAATTACACGCCCAACGAACTTTAATACCTAAACAGGACCCGTCCCACACCAACACCAAGACGGGAAACTCCTCGAATTATTATTAAGCGTCGTTTTTGTTTACGTCGCGACGAAAGCCTCCTCGAAAGCCTTCGGGGAGTCTCCGTGGGCGCGAACCTGTTGATTGAAAGGCAAAAGTTCGGGTGTTTGCTCTTCAGTGCCCAGGGAACGTGGATTTTCGCATCGTTTCGCTCAAATTCTGGCCGAGGTTTCGATTCCGTTTGATTTTTTTTGGCGGCTGTTTTGTGTATTTTTCGCGCATTAATCACGGTTTGTGTGGCTTTTCATAATTCGTTCGATGTTTTGATGTTGTTGCTTTTCGTGTTTTTCGTTTGTGTGCTTTTCGCGCGCCGGATGATAATTCATTCGTTTTTGTAGGCTGAAAGATCGGGCTTTGTGCGAAAGCGCTGTACGTTGTGTGGAGTTTAATTATATTTATGGTGAAGGTTGTGTATTTAAATAATGCGTTCCGTATAAAAACGTATGAAGAATGAGATAAAATGTTTCCAAGAGGGAATTTCTTGATGTGTTTTGTGTTATGTAAATAATTTATGCGCCGGTTTGATTCAAGGAAATGTAACGACGGAAATATGAATGGATTGATCGAAGTTCAGATATGTATGCGGATTGATTGATTGATTGGTGTAAATGAACCAAAGCTTTTAACATTTCAAATAAAACGTACAAGGAAACGTGCCATTTAATCACATCAGATTTTTCCATTGTGAAAAATTTCTTTGTGTTAGCAACAATTTTTCCCATTTTTTCACACTCACGTCGGACAAGTAAACATTCGGAAATAGAATTACATTTTTGAACAAAGCATTCGTAATGTATTGGAATACGCAACCAAATCCGACATCTTCAACGGATAACGAACGCACCATTAAAACCTTCAACAACATTAACCACCCTTAATAACAAAAAAAACATATCCAAATCCGAATATTAACGACAGGTCCCTTTATCATCGAACCACTCGGCACGTACATAATGCGACGCGATTAAATTATGCGGGCAAATTCGAGCGGCGCGCGGTTGCTCAATCATTAGCAATGCGTCGTTCACACGCTAGATTAACCTTCAAAGGGCCAGAAGGGATCCCCAGGGCTCAGGGCTGATGCTGAAGAAGGAGGCTGCTGGCTGGGCCGCGGACACGCGTCATTATCCAAACACTTTTTCCATGGCGGCGTATTACGCGCAATAAATCTTGCTTTGTTGGCGAAATTTTGCAAGGACGCGTTCTCGTGTGTGCTCGGTGGTTTATGGAGTTTTTGGCGTTTTGATGTTGAGTGGTTTGGATAATGGTGATTAGTGAATGGTGTTGTGTGTGGTTTGGAGAAAATGTTACATTTTTTCAAAGATCTTAGTTAATTTTGATCATAGAAGCTGAGTGAAAATGATGCTGTTATTAAATGGAAATTGCTTATCTTTATTTTGAAAGAAATAGGTTTTGTTATTAGAATAATTTTTTTTATTTTTTATTAATGAATATTTGTGTCTATAATAGTTTTAAACTGTGAAAAGTTTAAGATAAAAATTTAAGGATAAATTAATTTTTGTGTTATAGAACAAGATTAGTTATATTATAGCAATTACAATACACTATGGATGTCATTACCAGCAAACCGGCTTAACGGTTTACCGGTAAATGACCTAAATAACAGTTCGTTAATTTACTGTTCAATTTTCAATATTTACCGGTAATTTTTTTTGTGTTTCGAATATTTTTGAAAATTGTTGATTTTTTTTTAAATATATTTTTTAGAAAAGTCGGTTTTGTAAATATACGTTTTTAAAATTTATTTTTGGTCTTAGTATTTTTGTTTTTTTTTCGGATATATATAATATCAGATTATCGGATATAATATCGGATTATCGGTTAATGAACATTACGTTTATCTGACATCTGTATAATACACATATTTATAGAAAAAAGTCAAACTCATGCATAAAATTCTCCAAATAGACCAACTCGCATTCTTTTAAAAAAATATTCTTCCACAACACGAAAAAAAGCCGAAACATACGACGCAATAACAAAAGCCATTCACACAAACTTTCCCTCACTCGGCCTCCTAATGAAACGATCTTCACAATTTACGAAGTCGAACGGACGAGTTCGTTTTCAAATTGTACTTTCGCGCTTTTTTCTCCCCCCCCCGCCCTTCACCCCCAGGGTCTTAAATACACCCTATGTGTATGTGCGAGCTTTCCGAGTGCGGTGCCGCTTTTACATCGGTAATTTAGCCGAGATGGGGAGATGGTGTTTATTGGGCAGTTAAGTTTAACGCTTGTTCAGGCTGTGTGTGTGTGTGCGCGTGCTTTTGTTCTGCTGAGGAGCGTCTGAAAAATTATTGCTGTCGTAAATTAGTTGGTGTTCGGTCTCGAGTTTTTATGCGTGGGCAGAATCGTTCTGGGCTGCATAATTGATATTGTTTTGAAGAGGAAGTGTTGCTTAATGAGGAGATTGGGCCTGAAATTTTCTATATTTATTCGAGGTTGATTTGGTTGAAGTGTTTGTGCAAAGACGTGAAATGTTTTTGAGATTGTTGCGGCTACGAATTCGTGATGTATTTCAAAATGGATATTTTATTTGAAATTGAAATTCATATAATTGAATTTGTTTACTTTGAAATCATAGACTCTTTATAGACTTGTAGACGTGTTGACATTAAGTATTATCGTTGTGAAAATATTGATACAAATTTACATACGTCTTTCAGCGAAAAATGAAAAAAGTGATTGAATTATTAAATCAATAGTTTCACGAGGAACGAAATATTATATAAAAATATATATCAAAACTTCTATCATTCTATTGAATAATGAGCAATTGTGAAAAAAAAAATATCGTAATAATAAAAATAATTCAATTTATTTTACTTCAAATATATTATTTTTTATTACTATACTTTAATACTATATTATTTTTTATTACTATATAAAAAATCGACGGTTTCATTATATCCAATGTTTTTTCTACGGTTTAATATCCTGAAAACTACGATTTGTCTATATCATACGATATATACGTTCGTAAAAGTTTTCGTTAACGTCAGATCTATTCTCATTGGAGGCTTTATTTGAAAAAATCGGTACTATTATCAGCAGCAGCGTTTTCGAAATGAAAGCGCCGATTCCCTCAAGAGTTTCGCGTTGCGCTGCCGACGCGGCAAAATGGCTTGAAAATAATACGCCCGGA
This sequence comes from Hydropsyche betteni, assembly GCA_028571205.2. Lineage (NCBI taxonomy): Eukaryota > Metazoa > Arthropoda > Insecta > Trichoptera > Hydropsychidae > Hydropsyche > Hydropsyche betteni. Next base: position 805,484 of record JAOXNN020000052.1, on the reverse strand, counting down.
GATTTGTAATCTTGAACAAAAGGACGAGGAATGAATAAAAAAAAAGAAAGTCTGAGACCCTGAGCTCTCGACGTCAATCGGAATCGAATCTAATACATCAAAAATAGTATATAATTGAAAAATAATGTGCGCTCGATTTGACGTCTTCCGATGTAATCAGATGATGGATATCTCGGCGGTAATTGACCTTTCGGGTTTTTCGAGAGGTTGAATTTTTGTTAATGGAAATTGACGCTGCTTCAAAGGTTTTTTAATCGAGCGGAAATTCAAAAGTTTTATATTATAATAAATGGAGTTCGTATTGAAGATATTTTCAGAAACTATTCTCAAGAAATTATTATATTGGTTATATAAAATTGAAACTTCGAACACGATCAATACGAGAAAAATTTTCGTATATTAAACTATAAAACCTCTCTCAACTAACATCGTGCATATTGAATACAAAATTTAATTACAAACCCAATACACAAACTCGATCTCATAACAGACTGCGACATTTACACTATAAAATTAAACTCCAACATCGAACACCACCCACACACGAACGCAACACAGAAAATCAAACAACAAACTTAACCGATAAACATTCAACACATCATCATCGAAAAAAAAAAACCATCCAAACGAATCGACCGCGCACTAAACACACATCACCCGCCACACAATAAAAGCCGAAGCGGAAAATTGCAGTCGATTCGCAACATGCGACCGACGTAATTCGCTCCGCGTTTACGACGAGGGGCCAATAACAGTTTTCGCCCCGTCTTTATGTACATGGCCGAGGAGGATGTGGCCGATAACGTTGCCCCATCCAGGGGCAGGCCTCTTTTCGTTTCGGCGGCCCGCAAACGGTGTTTGGCGTGTCTATATTTGCGGTGGTGCGTCGAGTGCTGGTGCTTCGCAGGCCAATGAAAAGCACCCGCCACGGAATGTGATTGACGCGTGAAAAAAGCAATTTTTTCCTGTTCGCCTTTCGTAGTTGTCGTTCGAGGTGTGCAGAATCAAAATTGATGGTCGTTCGGTGTGTTTTGGATTTTTGAACGTTGAAATTTTTTGAAAACCGGGTCATTTCTATGGAAATTACCATAGAACTAGTATATAGGCCTGATGTTAATAACATCGGCTGTGAATTACGTAATTATATATAAAAAAAATAAAATCTATGCAAAAATATTTTATAACCGTTCCGTTAAAAGTCGATGCCCGTTTGTTATATATAGAGGATAATGTATAGGCCCGATGTTGATAACATCGGCTGTGAATTTATA
>JAOXNN020000052.1:783553-804113 GCA_028571205.2 Hydropsyche betteni | reverse complement strand
GGTTATTTGCAGATACAGTGTCTGCGAATTATTTGATTATTTCTTATGAACTGTACCTGATTTCAATGATATTGTATCTGCAAATAGCCAATAATTCGCAGGTAGTGTATCTACAAATAGTCTAATAGTTCGCAGATACTGTGACTGCAAATAGTCACATCCTTTTTTTAATGCTCACTATATATTGCACAATATGAATAAGGTTGCGATTTAACTGTGCATTAAAAATATAGATTGTGCATTTTATGAGTATTGAAACGTGTGCATTTAAAAAAATATCTGTACCATAAAATGAACCAAAATGCATTAAAACAGGGCAAAATACCAACCGCATGACCATTATTCACAATTTTCATTATAATTGATTTGCAATAAACCGAATTCAAACAAAATCAACATTGATTAAAAAATGAATCAAATTAATCAAATGTAGTTGACAGTTGTATTATATTGCCTTTAGGGATTAATTTTACTTGGGCAGTGTTGCCACTTATCTATCATTTTAATGCACAAACTATTCATTTTATTGCACATTTCATATTTTTTTAATACTCGCTTTACGCTACACAATTTTTTTTCATTGCATACTTTGAATAAGGTATTGTTTAATATGAGATTATGCAATACACATCGTATATTTTCTTAATGCACAAGTAATTCGTTTTGAGGCACAACCTGTATATTTTTAATGCACAGTCAAATCACATCCTTATTCATAGTGTGCAATAAATTTTTTTTCTATTGTACACGTTTTAATGTTTGTGCAAAATCCTCACATTATTTTTTTAATGCACTTATTTTATTTAATGGTCAGATTTAATGAACGTTTGAATTGTTCTCTTTAGGTTTTGCAATGGATTTGTGACTATATTGAAGTGACCATTCGTACCGGTTTTACTATTATTTTACAGTATTGGATTTCAGGGTATCTGTTTTTGTTAATCATAAAACGAAATTAGTACATTTTTTTATGACTACAAAATTAAAAATGATTATTTTAAAAAAATAGCGATAATCTTCAATATATTTCAGTTTTGTCAATACTTTTGTATGTGATTTTTTTTTTACTAGTCATAATATGGTTTTATATTTGTTATTTTATTTAATTTTTACCTTATTGAATAACATTTTACAAACTATAAAGTACATTTACCTATACATGTTGTAATCAGTTTATTATTTTCACATATGACGCATACTCATGAACTCACTCGCATACTCATTTCAATTCTCTTTTATTAGAAAAAAAATTTTAGTTTTGATTTAGAAAAGACTCATCATCTTGGAGTCCTTAGACTATAATCATACATCGCATATGGAATTCCATTTTTATATGTATATATGTGCAAATATTACGTTAGCTAGTCACTAATCGAAAGATAAACATGTACAATATGTGTATTCTGAATGTTACAAAAAAAAGTGAACTCATACATAATTTTGGTTCAAAAATAAGAATTTGAACACGTCAAAAGTTATCTGGTTATATAGTAAAAAAAAAACTTCAAGTTTTCAACAGTATAAAAAAAAGTATCGTCCCATTGTGCACTTTGTAAATTACAAAAATTGAATAAGTATAATTTTCCTCAAATTCATATTCCTGATAATGTAATATTTTTTCACCGTACACGTTCACAGTTCACAAATTACGTATGTGGTATCACGATACGCATCAGCGACTGCTTTATTCTATTTTTTTTATATATGATGCACACAATATGAGTTATTTTATTCATTTTGCTTCCTGCACTACTGTTGTGTGCAGTGTAATATGTACGTTATCTGTTGATATACAATCAGGTAACTGCAGCATATTGTGAACGTTAAATGAGATTATTCAAAAACAATGTCAATATTTGTCCGCTCCTATTTCGAGGTAGATATTTTTATTGAATTCGAAATATTCTATATATAATATAATATATATGTCACAGTTCAAGTGTTCACTTTTGTTTATTTATACCTATACTAGTTTGGGTATACCAAAACTATCGATTTTAGTTTGAATGTCGACTGTCAAATTTTACCTACATATAATTGCGTCTAAATTAAAAACAGACGTCATAATTATCATGCTTGGGTTAGGTTGGGTTAGCGTTTTAGCTTGAGTTGTGAAAACGTGTTCAAAACAAACTCGAAGTTCAAACTGACACGAAGGGTAGACACTACGCGTATTTCTCGATCATTAGTTGAAATACCAATTTCCATCTTATTGATAAGAGCATTATCTGAGTGCAAACAACTTTAATTGTCGTATCACACTAAAAATTGGACTAGAGCTGTTTTGAAGGTGTATAAACAGACTAGTTTGTTCATGCACAAACGAAGTGGAGACTCAAACTAGTATGAATACAAACAAACTATAGTGTACACATGAACTGTAACATCGATACACTTCAAGAAGTAGAACCTAGAAGAAGAAGTTTCAAAAAACGTGAGATACGTGTGATTTTTTAGGAATAAGGAAAAAACCATTTGTATCGATTTGTTCGGTTGTGGGTGTTTGGAAAATTTATGTATTAATGCCAATAATAATTAATTAATATATTATACTTTTATAATTTATGTACTGTAGCAAACCATGTATATTGTATTAATTATTCCATGTATATTTGGCTCAACGATGTGTATTTATGATCGATCCAAATATAAATGGACCGAAAACTCACTTGGACTGTAAAATCAACATATACATGTACTTAAATATAAATACTCTTTAGATTTATGTGTTCGTATCGATACCAGAAGTATCAATTAACATAAAGCAAATATATGATTTTTCAGGAAAAAAAAACAACAGATTTTGATCTTGCAATTGTTGAAAATAAACATGTATAAATAAATAAATAAATAATTTCCGCTGAAGTGTGCTTTATGTTAATTGATACTTCTGGTATTGATATATTGAGAATTTTTCCATAACATAATTCACTCATATCGTGTAATATTGAATCTTCGTTCAGAAAAACGTGGAAGTAATTCAAAATAGAAGGATGTATTGTTATATCTGAAAACAATTAAAATAACACCTAGAAGTAATAACAAATGTATCTACAATATGAAATCGATTCTTTAAAATTATTTAATTTATACTATTTTTAATTACTTAAGACTTTTTATATAAAAATATCGTATTACAAATTTTCACACCGTGTTAAACAAAAACGTGTTTACATAGTATCATGTTATAAGAGGATTTTTTGTATTGTGTTGTTTAAAAAAAATTCCAGTTATAAATTCATCATCATTATCTACGAGTGATACATGATACTATCACGAAAGCCATCGACTTTGAAATATTCAAGAACACGTATCATTTCCCGATACCAACAACGGTAATTGACTTTAATTGAAAAAACTTCATCGTTAGACCGAATTCGCGACGCGCGTTCAATAATTCATACTTTTTCCAAGAAGTCATGAATTGCATACATTTTTTTCAATGAAATCCGTCTGAAAATTCCACCTTCGAAGACTGATACAAACTGTTACGACAACATCACGAAACGCCTTGAACCTTCAAAGTCAATCGAGGTTTTGATCGGGAAACTGTTCTATGCCATGCTTTTAAAACAGAAATTTCACATGTAATAAGAAATTTTGCACACTTGTCAATCGACAAATTGTTTACGATTACGCATTCGTGTTGTAGGTACTGCGTTCTGTCCACGGTCCGTTTTTCTTCGGTAACGAGCAGTACGTTTCTTTTATAACTCACACACCGCGAAATTCGGCTTTTGTATTAGGTCATGCGTTCCGCTCGCACTTGTGTATTCAATTTGGAAAATACATACGGAAATTTAGAATTAGTGTCGATTGATTTCTGAAAATGGTGTTTTACGCGAATTTGTACGGTTGCGGTTTGTTGATTTTTTGATAAAAATTTGTTGTAAATTTAGTCGATTGCGTCGTTTGTGAAATCGCTTCGTTCGCGTACGACGCGAAAAAAAGTTGCGTCGTATGTGAACAATATTATAGATCTTGCTTCATTTTTTAAAATTTGGTTTTTTTTGCACTACCTTTTTTCATGGCCTTGGAAGTGTCAATGATTAGGTTAGGTTTGATATTGTTTTTTAAAGCTCAGATTTTTATTTATTATATAATGCTAAAATTTCGTTAGGTGGAAAGGAAGATATTTCAAAATAATTTCATATTTATAAATAATCCAATTAAAATTTTAAGTGTTATGTGACATTTGAGAAATTGCTTAATTCGCGTACGACGCAAAACAATTTTCCGTCGTATAAAAACAATATAGGGAGATGGCGTTTTATTTATATTTTTAAATTTTTTTTTGTATTCCCTTCCTTTTCACCTAATTAAACTTAAATTTAGTCGATAACTATCTGAGCTTAAAACAAAAAATAAAAAACCAACCTAACCTAACCATTAACATTTCCAAGGCCACAAAAAGGAAAGGGGTCAAGAAACAAAGATAATTAAAAAGAAGAAGTCTTAATTTTTAACAAAAAACATTTACAAATCACTATCCATTATATTGTCCAAAATTGTTTTGCGTCGTACGCGAATAAAGAAATTTTGCAAACGACGCATAATAACAGTTATATGTATTACAATCTTAATGTTTTTGATGGATTGTTTACAAAATTTGTATGTACACGTGCCACATGATGAGTTTGCGGAATTAATCAAATGTCGTCAAATAATTTGACGTTGAATAAATTTGACTTTTACGATCGTTTATGTCTGTATTTTACGATGTAGAAATTTACCATCGAATATAAATCGTTTCATCGACAAAGTAAAAACTCAATAACGAACAAGTGTGCAATTTTTTTTAGTAGGTTATCCCGAAAGTAATATCGTATTTTGAACGATACATGAAATTTTCAATAAAAATTCGAATTATTAATTTAAAATATAACTTCTATCGTTATTTAACAATTCTGCGCACCTTTTTTTAAATTTTTGATCTTGTTGCGAAATTGTGTCGGTTATGAGTCAAAATATCCGGAAAGTCCCTTCACCTCCCCTGCATTTTTTAAAATTTCTCCATGTGAATAATTTTATAATAACATGAAAATATAGTAATCTGATGACGCAAAATCCGGAGAGTACGGAGAATGTCGAATTGTCTCTTACTCTAATACCATAATTTTATTTTTCGTGATTCTCGAAACATGTGGACGTGCGTTCTTTCATACTATCTTCTTCATTGTAAAATATATATGTGGCGTCCATTTTCCTTTTTTTTCACACCTTGCCATTGCCTGTGCCATTTTTTTCATGTGCTCGTGCACTTTATTAATTTTCACCAATTTTTTGAATTTTTGCAGTTGGATTTATTTCAACTTCGTCTATTAAAATGTTTTAATCCATGATTATCGGCCTTTTACTGCAAGGGCGATTTTTAAGGTCGAAACTTTTGGAATAATTTTTGACAACCTCCAAAATATCGCCTAGTAAATCGCGACAGTTGCACTTTTTTTAAAAAAAATATTAAGCATAAAAAAGCGAGTGAATTTTTCGCTCGGAATAAACGCCTCAATTTGCAAAATGGTTTGAAAAAAAAAGCGATAAAATACGTTTTTGAGAATGTATGTGATCAATATTATACAAAACGTGATGAAAATTTGACGAACACGACACAAATGAGGATCGAAAAAGAACCATCATAGATACGACGTTATTTACGGGATTATTATTAAAAAAAACAATTATTTTTATAAATTTTTTTTGATAACTCCGCATGCGTCGAATAATGTCGCCAACATATCCCTAATGACCGATTATTACTATTTTTCAAATTATATTCGTAATGTTTTTCAAACGACCTACATTATTAGGATTCGTGCGAACGTCCACATTGCCGTTTTCAGTTTTGGCCAAAGAGTTTATTTCCACGACCTTGTCCTGAAGTAAGGTCGCGTTTCTGGGCCGCGAGATTTGACCGACGATCACCTCGCGCCTTGTTTACGTTTTTGCCGTACGACGGCAGGGAAGAGTGCAGTTTGTTCAGCTGATCGTGCGACGAAAGTCGATTTCGGAAATGAGGGGCTCGGCAGTAAATAGTGCTAAGCGACATTTATCACTTTTGGACATGTTAAGAATAACAGTTTTCAAAAAAACAATTTACATGCATTCAGATGCAAATAAAACTAGGAGTAACTCGATATAGCACTGTCATCTTTTGAAAGAATGTGTAATTATTTATTAACTAGTAAATAGGCTCGATGTTAATATAATACATCGGCTGCCCGATGCCCGTACCTGATTTCGATATTTAATATTTAATTAATAAAATCAAAATAGTTCATTTGTTATTGACACCAGACGTCATATAAGCAAAGCCAGTGTAGCGATAGTTGTGTAGTGTAGCGATTATAGCCGTTATTTTAATGGACATACGGGCTAAATTGGAATGCATTAGAACTTGAGCGTCATTTAAACAGACGAACGGACACATAGAAATCCGTGATTATATAGGCCCGATGTCAATAACATCGGCTTTGGTTTTGTTAAGAAACGGAAAATGATAAAATGTGAAAACCCGAAATGTGTACCCGATTTGAATATTTAATATTTAATTAATAAAATCAAAATAGCTCATTTGTTATTTGTTTGTGACATATAGGCAAAACCAGAGGCAGTGGGTAATAAGCATCATATTAAAGACGTTAAATATATACGCATAAAGACCATAATAGAATACCGAAGTCACGAGCGTAATAAGCATCATATTATAGAAGTTAACTGTATACGCATAAAAATAAGGTTAAATCTCACACTGATTGTAAGATGTATCAATAAGAAGCAGATACGTTTTTTTATAATCTACATGATTTTATTCCAAAAATTTCCAAAGCAAATATCTAATTTCAGTCAAGAATAGGAGGGTTTCGATTCTGTATCCCTCAAATGACATATTGTGCCCGTAATAGATACGTACGATTCTGTGGGTTTGACGTATTCAATGGACGATTTTGATACAAGTTTTAGAATGAATGTTTGCCGAACGTGAAGGATGTATCGTTCACACTCAAGTTGTTGATATTTGTTATATAGATATGTATATAAATTTTATATTCGCACAAATGTTCATATTTATGATAAAATTTTGATTCAGCACGGGGTTGCGTTCACAAGTTCGTGTTCCAAAGTTCAGCGGAGTCGCTCTAATGAATGAATTCATTGCACAGAATTATTTGCGCAGCATATTAATTGCGAGCAGACAAATTTGAATTTAACTCCAAACATTTAGACAATTTCTTTATTATTTATTACGTGTTGAAAATTTGGCGGGAAACATGCAGAAAAATACGCACAGTGTATCATTTAAATCGTAATATTATTCAAGCGCCCATGTTATATTCATCGCCATACATAAAATATCAAGTGATATTCTGCACGCCCGCCCCATACGTTTTCCTCGGTCATCTTTTCGCTTTCTTTTTCAGTAGGTGTACTTTTCAGAATGCCTCTCCACTTTGATTTATCTCGGCGAGATTACTCGCACACCGTGCCCGCATATTATAATATACACTCGAACATGCTCTTTCATACGTACGCAAATGTATACGAAAATAAGTTCGCGAATACTAAATTTTGTGTACGGCCGGAGAAGACCGAAAGCGGGGTATTATAGCGCTTACGTTTTTGTGTTTATTTTTTTCAGTGAATAATTAAATTTTGTATACATTACTCGTGTACTGAAAAGGATTTCGGGCGGAGGAATAATGAAAAACAACGTAGATTAAACTAATTTACTTGCGAGGCGAAAATAACAAAGAGTGAGTAAACTGAGGAATCGGTTTTGAAAAACAAAAGAGCTCACGCAACCTGGTCGATTTTCTCATCAACCCTCGTCACCAACGTCGATGGTTTAATTTACAAAAGCGCTTTTACTAAATTACAAAATAGAATGGAAAAAAAACTAGAATTTACACCGTCATTAGAGCGCTTTACGATCGAAGTGTCGTTCTGAATGTTGTTAAAGATTAAATACTTAGTTTAAATTTAATTTAAACTAATTTATTTGATGTACATTCTATGTTGCGATAGCTGTAGTTTAATATGCAAATAGTTTAATTTAATTATTTAACGGCACTATAGTTCAGTGAGTGTGACACAAATTTGTCAGCTGTAAAGTTGCGAGTCCGAATTCAAAGTTCTGGTCAACGCTAGAAACCTAATATAGAATTAATATTTTCATGTTCATGTTTTGAATATTATTAATATTAAATTTTCTGAAATAAATTTAACTTTAATGTACAAAAATAAAATGAATTAAGTTGATGTTTTATATATGTACAAACAAAGAAAAGTTGTGAAATTAAAATCATTACTTCATATTATAAAACACTAGGCTCTGTATATTATGAAAGAAACTTTCCGAAAGGCTAAAGGAATTCCAAATATGTTTCAATTAAATTTAAATCTCCAAGAAATTTCGAGATATTTCATTTTCGGTAGAATATGGTTGCGCATATTGTATTACACAATTCAATGTAATATGAAAAGAGTCGCAGCGTCGAAGCGTTTCTAGCGATTCGTCTCGAATTTAATTTTTCAACACCCGTCACCGGAACTTATGGGATGTTTCAGAGTACAAAACTCGAATAAAACTTTTATGAGGTCAGCCCACAACCCAAAGGGAACTCGGACCGGGCGAAAGAGGGACGTAAATCGGCGCCAAACTTTCCAGCAGAAGCGGACAACAAATCAATTTGGTCCGAGGATTTCTAGCAGGCTAGCAAAAAGAGGTCGAGGGAACCGACCAAAGTGGGCTGGGTTGCGGGAGACCGAGGAAAAAGGGAAAACCTCGGCCCGGAAAATCGCCCAGATCCGGGAAAAACTTTCAGGAAACTTTCCAGAGACGAGGCGTCGAAGCGCTCTTATTCGTATTCATATCGTCACATTCGCGATAGTTATTAGTAGAAGAATAATTCGTCGAGGGATGTGGAATCTTAAGATTGGCCATGATTAGTTTTTCTTTCAGGGGTTTATTCGGAAATATGTTGTTTTGTTTATATGCAGGGAAAGGTTTTGCTTTGTACGTGGTAAGTAAGCAAGCTGGATTTGGGTTAATTGGTTTTATATTACTTTCGCAAAGAAACATGTTCAGAATAGTAAAATTGTGCTCCACGTAAAAATAGTTTTTGCTTAGCTTTTATTAGATGGGGTTCACCTTGAGACTAGCAAAAGCTTTTTCTCACTAAACAAAATAATCCGGATATCATAAATAAATATTTATACAAAAGCACTCCGAACAAATGTTCGAATTTGTTTATTCATGTTTTCAATTAAAAAAAAATTGATTCATTGTCGAACATCGAGTGCTTTGACGCTCCGCAACAAAAGCTTACATAGCCGTGGGAGCGGAACGGAAGCCTTTCAACGAAATCGCTTCATTCGAAAAATCTCAATCGCAAAGGAGAGGAAAAACCTATTCATTCTCAACCGTCGATGACAACGATGTTGATTTTCTCGCATTGTAATTGCAAATTATCACCGGCCCGTTCCCTTCGTCGGCGAACGGAGGCGCCTCCATTGAGACCGTTCCGAAAACCATTGTTAGTCCAATCCGAGTGGATTTCGGATACCTGCTTATTATAGTAGCTATGGGAAAATCCCACGGAAAACTCAAAAGGATGAAACAATCGAGTCAGAGGATTCGTTCCGCGCTGCCGAATGCTCGGTCTCTTTTCCGCTAACTGTTATATTTGTTTAAAACAACATTATTACGCTCGGATCGTCCCGAAGCAATTAGAAAACCAGTCTAGTAAAGTTATTAATTGGAAAATGGTGGTTTCGTATTATTACGCAAGTTTTCCAAAGTATTTCCCATAGTGTTTCATGTAAAATAGTTCAGATTTTTAAGGTCTTGAATTAAAAAAAAAAATTGAGAAATCAATTCATAAATTTTCATAAATTTAAATTTGATTTATTTTATTTTATATTATTCTAATTATGTTTCATGAAATTTATTCTTATCTTTGCAAATCCTTTATAAGACCTTACAGGCTACAAGTAAAGAATCTCTGTTTTATTAAGATTCATGAAGATTATATGTAGTATCGAGTTTGAAGAAGTGTCCTCCAAAATAAATATCCATAATTAAAACAGTAAACGAGTTTTCAAAAAGACATAATTAAGCTTCATAGAATATAGATTAAATACACAAACCAACGTAAAAAAATAATAATCATAAACACCGTTTATTTTGCGGTTTATATATTGACTTGCGCAGGAAATACGTGTATATTAATAAGACGAATGTCTATATTCGGAGTGTTGCGAAACCCCAAAGGCTTTCACAGGTTTCTCGAATCGACTTCGCTGCGGTTCAATTAAGCGAAATTCGTCAAATTACCTAACATTAATATTTCATCGTTTTATAGAAGTACGTAACTATATAATGTACCAAATTCGAAGATAGCATCGAATTTTGTCGGGTCATTAATCACGAATAAATCGGCCGAATTCATTGAATGTCGAAAAACGTCTGCTAATATTATATTACTCGTAATGAATATGTAGAAGTTTTTTTATTCGACGTGAAAATTCTCTAAAACGTCTGGTTCTCGATTATTTTTCAACATTAAAGATTTTCCGACTTGTTATTGAATTAATGAGAAAATGTCATTTCGTTAATTATGAAAATTAATGAATTTTTGATGCCACGTCATTCAATATTTTCGAGATTTTTGCTTCGTAAAATATTCGTTGATAACTTTATACCCGGTAATAAAATGATGCTTAAATTTTTTAAAGTTTAATAAAATTTTTCTTAATTAGTAATTTTACGATGGCAAAAAAGATGAAAAACAAGGTGTCGAAAACGCGGTTTTCTTTGTAAATTTTGTACTGAAAATAATACGATCGACCTCGTTGAATTTATGTGAAATCCAATTAAAATACGACACCGGCTTCATTATAAAGAAAACTCGAAATATCGAATTTCACAAAAATACTAATACAACAAATAAATGTGTTTACCATAATTAAAACATTCCAATACAAATACTCGAAGAGATAATTATTCATCGAAATTTCGATAAATCCATACTATAATATTTACAGTTGTGAAAGGTTAATACACTACCGCGAAAATATTAGTACATAAACAAAAATCCCATTGCAAACTCACTAATCCAACAAACAAACCTGCCACGCTATAATATCATAGCAAATACACCATCAGACGTTTCATCATCGCCTCCATAAATGAATTAACCCGACTCGTGCGACTCAAGTGACGGCTGTCTCGCACCACGAACGTTCTCGAAGGGCCACAATATACGTATAGAAGGGCAAATATTGGGCACACGTGTACCTCGAGATGGTATAAAGTGTCAATCCTCATTAAAATGCTGGACTCGAACGGAGCGAGGCGTGTACAAATACAATGGGGTCAAATAGCACGTTGGGCAAGTATCATTGTGGATATGTTTGGAAATTGTATGCTAAACACGAAGGTTTTTTCCGGGAGTGAGTTGTATAATATTTGGGTAGATTCTATTATCACATTACGCGGGTGATTTATTATTGAAATCTTTGATATTCGAAATGAAATTTTTTCGGATGATTCATGACTTGATGCACCACTGTATGGTTTTTCCAAAGTCTAGGCTTTTGGAAAAAAATATATGTACTATGCGGGACGTGTTTACACGCTTCGGGCGTCGTTCGTAAAAAGCATGGGCAAAAAATGCGTTTACGCTTTTTTAAGGAACACAGACCGGGGCTAGGGTTAAGAGATGATCCCGTAGAACATTTTGATAGATGGAATGTGTATGGAAAAAGTGCGATTTTTTCCTTTTTCGGCATCACGTAGTATTTTTTGGCGAAAAGTGTCAAGGATACGTGTATCAAAGTGTTTTAGATGTTTTATTTAAAATGATGGGCGTGAAAATATGTTCGCGGATACGCAGCAGACGATGGAAATTTTTATGACACGTATTAAAAATTTCAATTTATTTTTTCGTTCGGAGAATAAAGGTTATTGAATATTTCGCACACAGATACTTTTAAGTAGTCTAGAAAAGAAAAATAGCAAAAAAAAACCAATACGTTTAATGGCAAACGAGGATTTCTGCCAAAAATTTAATAACTCGTAAAGTTTTACGATAGACGTGACTTCTACAAGCACACCGCATTCAATTTATAGTATTTTTCCGAACATAAACATACATAATACAAGACAAGGGCAAATTCCGCATTGATTTTGTAGAAGGGACACTTTTATTGCACTTTGTATTCAAGAAACGCATATTTTATTTGTGTACTTATATTTTTACCATCGCCATATAACAACGCAAAAACTTATACGATTTCATGATCCAGATATGCGTTTGTTGACATGGCAGCACGTAAAGAAGGATAATTTCTCTGAGATCGGATAGGGAAATTTTCTCCAACGGAAAAAAATTCTTTGAATGCCAAATTTATATAAGCGTTATCGCAAATAGACCTAAGAGGAATTCTCCCGTAAGCTCTACCGTTTGTGATATTCATATGCGGCAAGGACGAAATTTTTCCACGGTTTAGTTGAAAATCCTTTGAGACAGGTGGGGTAATGTTTCCTCTATTCGGTGAAGAGCCCACAGAGAGAATTTTCTCGCGGAAGAAACTAGCGCGATATTTTTTTCATATTTTCCTTTTTTACGTATGCAGTGTGCGTTGTCTGTGAGGAAAAGTGTTCAAAGCGCGATCATCGGATGGAGATGTTGAATTTAGTTTGAATATAGTTCGAGTTCCTCTTCGAATATCAAAAGAGTCCCATCCAAAGCAGCAGCATGCAAATCAATAGCTTACAGAGAAAATGGACCCAAAAAATGGGTGAATGGCTAGAGTTCCACATAAAAATTCTATGAATAATAAATTTGCTGTATATTCGAAAGGCATCAATGTCGTGTAAAATATAAACGGTACACGCTCAATTGAAAGTCCCGAATGATAAAAAACCTTAGACATCAATTGAATTTGTTTATTTTTTGTGCCATATATGTGAATATGAACAGAAAAAAATGGGAAAATTTGTTTCGGTAACAGCTTTCACCAAAGTTTCTTTCGGTTTGATTTATTCCAAAATAAATTCACATTTCCAAATCCAGCGTGTTTGAAAAAGTTAAATGCGAAATGTTTCCAACTAAGAGATACAGAAAAAACCTCCACTTTTTTGGACGCTTGAATAATTTCTCCCGCGAAAACGGAAAATTTCCGCTCAGCTTATTGCGAAAAAAATTTATCGCATAAATATTTACATAATTCGGTATTCATAGAATAACATTAAGACGGTTTTCGCTTATTATTTTTTTACCGTTTGCGACCAACCCGAAACCCTCGAGTTCGATTAAATTAGTGTTCCGAGTCCACGATTTTGGTTTTAGACGGACCTAAGGCCTATTTCGGTCAATTTTGACATTACCTTTTATCGTTCAAGCTAAAGGTAAAACGGCCACTTTACAGTTAAGACCGCGGCGGATTGTAACAGGGATTTTAACGGCTCAATTTCGGAACAGCTTATTTCCACGACAAGATAAATGGAAAACCTCGAACGCTATCGACAAAAAAAACCACCGGTAAATCCGCCTCATAAAAATTCCCGTACGTAAAAGCAGCAGTATATATTCGGCTGATTTATAATGCGAATCTCCTTCGGAAGCGAAAATCACACGGACCCCTTTCGGATTCGAAACTTTTAATATGGATTCCGACTTTTGAACTTTTTATATGTACGCAAGGCAATTTGAGAGTCCAATTTCGATGCACGTCCGACGTACGCGAGAAGGTTAACACGCGATCCCTCAGAAACAGAAACTTTTAATCGGATAAGTTTTCGCACAACCTGGCCTTTATTAATAAGCCTTGCGAATACGCGACCCTCTTCCAGATTCTTGTGTGTATTTATGTATTATATGTGTAAAAGGCGCTGTTTAACTTTGGAGACGCTCCGGAGTCCTTCAAAGTCTCCAGATTTAATATAGAGCAGCTCAAAGGAGCATTGAGTAACATAAACGCTGAAAAAGTTTGTCTTCGACTACTTAAAACTTGATATTATCAGTTACATAATTTTTAATGTCTTGAACCAGAGTCGCGTCGTTTCAAGGATACCAAATTGAAAATATATTGGATTATCTTTATGTTTCTTAACATATATAATATAATATAAGCATTATGATATTTCCTTTCAATGTTTCGGTTGTACATATAATCATATAATATAATATGTAGTTTGAAACCAAAGTGTGCAGAACTAATGCACCGAAGGTGTCGAGTTCGCAATTGCTCGAACATTTGCTTTAACAATGGATTTTATATATAAGCGTCGATAAACTTTGATCTCGAAACTTACGTATTGAATTTCGCAAATGTGCCGATGTGAAAGTTCAACGAAACAATCATCTAAATTTCATAGTTCCTCGCAAACTATTACAATAAATTATCGAAAATCCAAAAATATTTGATACAATATATTCTTACTCAAGAAATTTGTCTACAGTACCTTCTCAACCGTTGAATTTAATCATTCACGGAATTTACTACGAATTAGTGAAACATCTGAATCAGCCGAAATGTATTAGCGCGAGTCGCTGACACATTGTAACGTTTAATAATCATTTCAGAGCTTTCAATTAAAGCTCCAGTGACGACGAAAGCTCTTCGCTCGCATAATTAAGCTCAAAGTTCTAACTTGCAGCTTCGAGGAAGCGCGGAAAGTTACACGACGCGGACAATATTACATACATAGGCGATTTTTCGGGCTTTCACTGTCGAGCTTTTTGTACACACAGTGCTGTTAGGAGCGCACCCTGAAAGCTGAATGTTTGAGCTTTCGGTCGCTAAAAGCTCTGTCACTCTATACGGCGAGTGTCTTTCGAGCTTTCACATACACAAAAAGGTCGCTGCTTTGTTTGCACCACTTCAATCGAGCCACTATTCGAAAATGTTCGATATAACAATAATATAATATTTAGCTCAATATATAAACGGTCAATACTGTATAAATATAAATTATGAAAGTTTTTTTTTATTTGAATAGCTGGAATGATTCAAAAATAATAATGAGTTACGTTCAGAATTATTTGTATACGTAAAGCTTTATTATTTGTCTATTTTGAATGAAACGCTCGAATTGCCACGGTAAATAAACGCGAAGTATCACTAGGGAAAGTTCGCTCTTCGGTATGAATCAAATGTTAATTTGAAGGCCTTTTCATGGAGAAAATTATATTTTGATATAATTTTGTATTGATAAATACGGTCTAATAAAATCACCTAATCTATTGTGCGAATAGACGATTATTTCGGACACGCTTCATACGTCGATGATTTTGGGTGCCATCAAAGCGGACCGTGTAACATTTAAAGTTTCGGCTTATTCGAAGCCACTAATAAAATTTTACGATATTTCCGCAACGAAACTTTCATTACACAAACAAATTCAATGAACAGTAATCAGATTACGAAATATGTAAAAAAAAAATTAAACTTTCAGAGGTCGGAAGCGTAAACGGTAAACGTTTCGGAACAACGACACAAAAAGTATCGTTAGTCGAATTTTAACGTTGGAAATTTTTTCACAGCTTTTTCACCTCGGCGACTCCGTCCTTTTAACAATAATCATTATCATTATCATTACAGCCGTTGTCGTTGCGGTGAAAAATTGCCGGAAAATGCTCTGCTACGTCGTCATGAATGATTTAATACGGCGCCATTTTTGCGCTTTGCATAATGCGCGCTATTTTGTTTTCGCAGTCGGAAAACGGACATAAATCACGCATACTGATTCGTTTACGTTCGTCGAACAGATTTATTTATATGCAAAACGAAATTATGAAAGGCCCGAAACTGAAAACGTCGAAACGCTTCCGCCCCGAAAAGTCCGGAATGTGATTTTTTCATTAGGCGAATGGAAGGGAGTTTCGACGTCTGCGTATTATGTTTTACGACGCCCTTTGTTGTTATATGCGACAGATATTTTTCTAGGCATTGTCGTGCCCAACAATGGCAAAGTTGGCCGAGGACCAACTGGAAAAACAATACTTTCGGCAAAGTTGTGTAAACTTGTTAACCGCAACTTCGGATCCGCCAGAATAAACTATGAGATAAGCAAAGATTTTATTTCGGCTGTTTCTGTTCGATCGCTTCCAATAAAAACGCGATTTAAAACGTTCGGACCAAATGATATGGAAAATAAAGATCTTGTCTATTTATACGCGAACGTTTCACATTTCATTTAATGTTAGTACATATCGGAAAAAGCATTAGCCTTTCCGTGTTGATATTTTAAAGAATTAAACATTTATCATCATTTTAATAAAAAGTAAACGAGTGCCAAAAAGACGTGTAAAGTCAATCAAACGTTGGATTAATAAGAGATGTCTATAAACGTTTGAAAGCGTGGATTTTTTCCATTTTATTTGTTAATTCTCGGCATATGCAAATTCGTATTTGCATTTTTTACACATAGGCATTTGCGACAAAGTGTACAAAAACGCAAATTGACAAAAATTCGCAACGCAGATGAACATAAATCGATTTGTTCGTGACGCGGACGAATGGAATTGAATTAAAAGATACACACGTTCGGGTCGCGTTGAATTCTAATAATCTCATAAACCACGAAACCAGGACTATTTGCCGAATTATTCGATATAAAAATCAATTTCTAGACGAAATTCGGAACACGTTTCTTCTAAGGTGAGAAAAATTCCGGGAATGCGATGCGATATTTCGCAAAATATCATTTGCGGTAATCTATATTTATAAACATATATATTTTTATTAATTAAATCGTCCATTTTGAGGTTGTGGACCGAAATACCCTCGGGTCAAAGTGACCCTTATTATTATGGCAAATAATCGAAAACGCTTCGGTGCGGGATCGAGAGGAATTTAATTAATGAAATATTTATTAATTAGCGATAGCGCTTTTTCTCGTTTTCATTGATCGCCGAAAGGCCAGCGTCATCGTTTAATTTTTTTCCAGTGGAACTGAATTTTTTTTTGGTTTTTGTGATGAATGTGCGTGGTATAGGCGCGGAAAATTGCGTACGCCGAGCTTTTAAAACCGCGCTCTGGTTCGCATTAACTCCAATTTGTATTCGCTTTTTAATAACTGTATGGAAAAAAGTTTACTTTATTTTTATCAATTTGTAAATATGGTTGGGATCGTATATAGAAAAAGTGATTCGAAGACGAAAAATTACACGATTTCCGAAGAAACTAATGTAAGAAAACTATGTAAGCGTTTGTTGTTTAATCTATAATATTAGACATTCAAACAAAATGATTTATTTTAAAATTAACTGACAATTAAAAACTTTTTTAATAATGTGTTCCGAAACGTAAATGAAAGTATGGGAAAGAAAAATAATAAACGTTCATAGACGTAATAAATCAATCGTACTTAGTGATGTCAAAACTTGGACGGTTCATGGTTCGTTTTTCTTTCCAGAAAGACTTTAACGTACTGTTACACATTAACTTTGAAGGTCATCGCAATGTCTTTTCAGTAGCGTTTCTCAAACTTTGGGTGCCCTTTATCCGTCTGTTATCGACAGCCGAATGACAGCTACTAAAAAAAATGAGATAGTCGAAAACGTTTTCTTACCCCGATAAGCGAAATACAGTACATATTATAAGCCTATCACGATCATATTGAAAAAAATAAAATACTATATAAAAACTAATTTTTATAAAATAAATTGAAGTCAAATTCAGTAATTATATTAAAGTCAAGAAATATATAATAGTATAAAAAATTATGGAATCCTGTTTTAATACTCAGAATTTGATGCAATAAAGAACAAAAATGTAATCATTTACATTTGAAACACGATGTCATACGGGAAAATCTTCTAGAATTGCGTTAGGGAAGTTTTTCTCGTTTTCCATTGAATACGAAAATAGAAAAGTCCCCGATACACGCGAATCAGCACAATATTTCGAATTTCGCCATGCTCTAGTAGGATTTCGCGGAAATTTCGCAGGCGAAGCGCATAATTAGATATTTATATTCATAGCTCCATATGCACGTACGGTTAATACATACGTACGTACGGAGCGAGGACTCTTTGCAGCGGCGAATGCTTTTGGGAAATTATTTTTTGAAAATATGAAGGCGAGAATTCGCTGAAAACCGCCGACGGAGAGTTAATGCAATTTTCTCGTACACGCTCTACGTACATGGCAAATCTGAAAAATATTTGTCGCGTTTCGTACTGTTGCTGTATACCAATATAAATGTGATATAAGAAACAGATTTATTTTTAAATATGGCAAGAATTGATTTGAACCGGAACGGTTTGGTCGATAGTCAGTCGTTCGACGAATCGGATGCGATTTTATTATAATATAAAGAGATTGCAGTGTTTTATTTCTTGATTCAAATCGAAATTGGATTCATTTTAAGTAAAATGAAATTTTTTATCTGATCAATTGATATTCATTACATAAAAAAATTACAGTTCTATACTTTTTGATTTATGAAAAGGGTTTTAAATTGTGTCGCAACCGCATACGTAATATAAACTCGAATCAGATTTATTTCGAATAAAATAAAAGGGGTTTCAAATCGGATTTAATTATATGCGCCATTTTCCCATCTGATTGGTCGAGCGGCGACCTTGGACGCAAACCGACCAATCCGATACGATTTTATATAACGAAACTGCAGTTCGTATACAATTTGATTTATGGGAATGTTTTAAAACACAGCGGAACGAATCGAGCCGTATATCAACCATAAACCGGAATCAGATTTATTGCGAAACGGCAAAGTGTGATGATATAAATTTTTAATTATACACGTTCGCTCATATTCGAGCGCAGTGCTTTAATAAACGCCATATGGCGGCCATTAGCCGCTTTAGGCTTAGTGCGAATTTCATAAACTATAAAATAGACCCCTTTCAAAGTCTAAGCTTTAATGGGCCGAGGCTATAAGCAAATTGCGGCGCTTATAAACATGCGTTTGCAACAATTCCGGAAGAACATCAAATGTTAATCAGTTCGATGGCCTTCCGATTTATTCAGGTGTACATCCGCTTATGTATCCAGAAATTGAATTGAACGTTTTATGTGAGGCCATTAATCTTGTCGAGTTCGTTTATTGCAACGTCTGATGTTTAAATCGTGTTAAATAGAGTGTCTTCAAATATTGAAACGATTCGTTACTCCGGTTCGTTGTTAATATCCTTTGTGGAGGTCCTCGGGATTTGTCTTGTGCGTGTGTGTTCGTTAGTCTTGATTTGTGAGGCAATTTTACGAAACCGCTACGCCGCATAAATCGCGGTCTCGGTGTGTTTGTTTGTTTCGTTTTGTTTGAATTGAAGCACGTTGCATTGACACGTGAAATTCAAACGCGGATATATTTCAAGGTTTATTCACTGTCAGGTTTCATTTATGGAACGTGCTAAATAGAAACGTATATGTTCTGTTATTGACAATATCGTTATTTCCAATAATGAAAATATATACGAGCTCTTTCAATCTGGAGGAAAATGTCGATGGAATTTATTTTTTGTGTTTTGATTTGAGTGATTGTTTAACTATACAGTAGTCCTCGACTTACGACGGAGATAAGTTCCTGAACCTCGGTCGTAAGTCGAATTTGTATAATTTTTATTTTCGGTAGTTTTTAATTTTTATTAAAACAATTATGACATAATAAATAAATAACATTTACAAAGTTTTTACTGTTTGGTCCATCATTTCAAATTTTTGTATCCAGCAATTTGTAGCAGCCATTTCTTACAATAAGATTTTTTCGACGATTCTACATTTCTCTGTATTCATTTCTCATATTTGCTTGAGATTTATCATTCAATTTAAAAAAAATAATTAATTAAAAAAATTTATATTATTTTTTTCTCGATTGTAAGTGCGAACTTTCGAAAGTGAGGAATACTGTATTATAATACCAATATACATATATGTAGTTCTCAAGTTATGACAGCTCGACTTACGATAAAAAAAAAATCAATTTTTTGAAAAACTTACTTCAAAAATTACTTTGAAAATACACGCACAAACATACACACACACAAAAATTCAGATGTACATATCCAATTATGTTCTAAATTGAAGGATTTGAATTTAGGTTTTAAATCGCAAAAAATCTATACTATTATATTTCATATAAATGCAATGTGAAATTTTTGCGCACAAACACACACACACACACACACACATAAATATATATATTTAATTTATCTGTATTTGTATAACGAATTTTGCGCTCTCGCATATCCATAAATACACATCATACACACATGCACACACGGTTCATTATATTTTATTTATCAGTATTTGTATGAATTTTTAATGAGCATACACACCAACACACACACAAAAATATACTCACGCACACACAAACACAAAAAATCAGTACGCGCAATTTTTCGTTAATTAAATATATTTCTTCATATTAAAAAAAATACCACTCCAATAGGAAGATTTTTGCGCAATATAAGGCCAGGCGCCCACAGGCGATTAGTCGCGGCGCAATTTATAATGGAACACATTGTTTTAGGATGAAGTGCGCCCATATGGCCAGCCTTACCATCACCCCCAAAGGAAACTGGGGAGAAGG
>JAOXNN020000052.1:744493-783152 GCA_028571205.2 Hydropsyche betteni | reverse complement strand
CCCATATGGTTTATGGGCGCACTTCAACCCAAAACAATATGTTCCATCATAAATTGCGCCGCGACTAATCGCCTGTGGGCGCCTGGACTAATTATTAAAATAATCAATAGAAAATTCAAAAGCGATTTAAATTAATCCCGATAATCTTCATTTCGTCAAAAATTCAAATTAAAAAAGCCGATTGTAACAAACGAGATTATATCATCCGAAAATTTCACGATTTATCCATCCTAAAACCGTACTCCCATTCAAACGAAAATCACTAACGAATCCACAATGACAACGGCGTTTGGATAACATCTAACATGATCCACATTTTCAATCGTTCTTCAGCAACGGAATTAGCACATAAAATCAGGCGTCCCTAAACCTTAAGCCTTAAGCGCAGTCTCAGGGGGTATGTTGCCCCCGAAGATAAAACCAAAGATCGGCACCGCGCGATAATCCCCCTGGCAACGCGCCTCCATCTCCCGGAGCCCCTGGGGGCCCCCCGGGGGGCGTAATCCCCGCTCTTTGTGTCTTCGTTAGCAGCAGAGGCGATGACGTTCGTAGACGGATGCGAAAGTACCGCACAAAGCTTTGTGTTACGCCGAATTCCACTTTCTTGTATGTTGGGATGGTATGTGTTTTTTGGGGTTTTTGATTGATGATTGAGTTTTTTTTCGTTGGAAATTATTCAAGGATGTTAATAATTTTAGTTCGTTAAGTAAATTGTCGTTATTTTTTTCGTATGTGAAAGTTATTTACTCGCTTTATTTATTGATCTTAATTTTTGATTTTATTTGAAATGATATAAATTTCGTATTTCCTCTAGTCGAAATATATTATACTTATATAAATCATCTTCGTTAGAAAGGTCCAATATAAAATGAAGCCTTTTCAACAACATCTGAAGTTTGATTATATTTTCTTTTGCGATGATGAAAAGATAATATATTAAAGGACTGATTATTGTCAAAGGATTTCAGTTCGATGACACGAAATCATTTATATTAATTAACTGTGAAGTAGTAGTTACATGTGACAAAGGTGCGAATAAATGCGTTCAGTATGATTCAATCATTGACGAATTCGTTAATAAATCATTCGTTCATTCGAACGAATCACGTGCTGCATCGAGAAATATCACCGTGTAAACTCAGCTTATTGTTTTCGTTTACTCTTCCGATCGTTTGGCTCGCTTGACGATTTCCACTCCATATATTCACGTTACTCGAATTCAACACACACACAAAGCACCGCATACAATAAACGTGGAGCATTTCGGGAGTTTCTTCAGTCGGTTTCGCCTCAGGGTAATTTCGATGTGTATAAGAGCGCAAAGGACGAAAAGGGGAGCGAACTTAGCACATCACGTAGCAAACACGACACTTTGATTTACTTTCGCGAGGGAAAACTCGAATTTCGATTCAAAGCAGTCGAGTTCGTGGCGAAAAAGTGACTTTCGGAAACAATTAAGTCAACTCAATACCGTCGAGATTAGTTGTATCCGCGCTCATTTTAAATGTTAATAGTGAGTGTGATGTTGTTTTTTTTTTTATTGACGGTTGTCAAGACGAATGTTCTTTTAACGAACGTTTTATATGGATTTTGTAAGCGGCTTGTAAAAGCGGGATTCATCCGCACTACGTATACTCGGTTGCATCGTAAAAGCATATAAAACGTGTCGTTTTCTGTTACGTTTTTAACGCGGAGCATTTTATGCCGGCAATCTGAAAAGGACGACATTTACGTATACGGTTCCGAAGTGGCTCAGGCGTTAGATCGTACACGTGTATATTCAACAATGAAGCTTTTTTCTCCATTTCTCCAGAGACAAACAGATAAAACGGATCGACGTAATTAACGAGAGAGAGCAGAGAGGGATCCGACACAAAAAAGCCACTTTCATCTAATGAAACCGCGACTATAATTCCCTGGAGATGAACGAGTGGAAAACGTCGACTCTTCCATTATACCCAACTATGTGGGTCTCTCTTATACATTTTTTCATTATTATTTCCTTTCGCTTTTCCATCGACGGCTGCGTGGAAAAGCCCCACCGCCCAGGGATGGAATGGAAAATATAAAGAAAAAATATCATCGCGGCACTAACTCCCAAATTGGACTTGTTCAAATATTGAACGGGGTGCGAGAGAGTGCTCTGATGATTTATACGAATTTTTATGATAAATTGTTCCGCCTCCGGGAGGTCGAGGTTCGACAAAGTTATTTCTTTGTTTTGTCGAAAATGAACAAAAACGAAGGCGTCGGATGTACTAAAATCGGTCCTTTCGAAAAACAGTTTGAAAAGTTTCCACCGAATTAATGTATACTGAAAAGCCTTTTATCCGGGCGCGGCGCTTTTTGTTCATTTAGCGGCCACGTTTGTTTCTTTTTTTGTTCCGTATTATTATCATCTTTTTCCTTTTCCATCCCGGTTTTCTTTTGTTCCGAATTTTCGTCGAATACTCTTATCTATTAAATGTTCGATTGTTGGTTGGGTCGAGTGCTGTAATACCAAGGTAGTCCTTAAAATTGAGGCAAGAAGAAAATGGTCTAGGATTACGTTTCGAAAACACGTTTGCTTTTCGACGTTGCCTTAACAAATGTTCAATTTTTTTTGTTTACTTTTTTAACGCAAAGGAAAATATTCGCTAGCTTTGTGCAGTTTTTCACTTTGGCTTTATAAATTGTTTAGTCGCGAGCGCAATATACTCTGGATTAAATTCCTCGCCGTTAACGTTGTTACATTCGTGTCGAGCTCGCGCCAGATGAATTTCAGCAATAATGTCGGTTAAGTGATAGTAATGCATTCAAGAAGATTATCGTTTACATAGTTAAGATGCTTTTGAAAATATATAAGATTCCAAAACTTCCTCAAACGTATAGTGTTTCACTGAGCAATTCAAGTTATTTCTATTTCGAAATATGTACGATACGCAGTTCACTACAATGACCGTGGCGAAGTAAATTTGCTGTTATTTGTAATAATTTAAACCAAATAATATTTTATAATTATTTAAATGAAAAAAAAAACTTAATTTCTTATGCGTTAATATAAAAATGCCAATTTAATTACTAAATATAATTTATTTAATAACGTAAAGGGAAAATTCATCATTCTGCTGATTACATGTAGACTTTGTAAAGGTCAGCTCGGTAGATTATGAAGCATAATATGAATGGGTTAAATATTACATTTACATTTAAATTACAGCTCAGAAATCCTTAAATGGTTATTCATCCGTAAAATGTACAGAATCTTACAGAATCAACAGAACTTTTGTGCGTAAATGTTAAATGATTACGTTCCGAGACTATTTTTAGTTTAGTTTTTTTTAAATTGGTAGTTTATTTTAAAAATAAATCAAACAAATTGGATCAAATTACTTTTTGCCCTTCTAGATACACTCTAGATGCCTTTCTAGATACACTTTATTTGTTTTTAAAAATTTATACAATCTTATAAGAAAATAGTTTTTCGTGGAAAACCAGTAAAGAAAAGGCACATGTAATTTGCAATTTTAAATTAATGATACTTTAGATATTCAGTTAATATTTAAACACTCAATTGTTACAAAGGTATTACAACGCTCAATAGATATTAAAGCATTAACAAATTTGAAGCAGATTGAACCATATTACTTAATGGTTTAGGCCTAACTATTAGAACACTGGTCGATACTCTCCTTTATACACCATTGTTATACTTCCTTGGTATTACAAAGTACAACAATGGAAGCTGTTATACCTTTGTACAATGCAGGAATTTATTTCGACAAGACAGCGTATTCAGCTCGACAGCGAAGGTGAATATAAAGCGAAACATTCCATCTAAACTTATAAAGAATTGCACTCAGACCTCACGATGCATAGTTTGAAAATTAAGATCGAAACAAACGACAGTTGGCTGTTAGTCATCCTGCATTACCCGACTTCGTGCGCCATTAACCGAAGGATGTGTTTTGGGCCCGGGGAATTACCTGCGGGACAATAAAGCCGAACTACAAGAGCCGCAAAACAAATGGCCCTTTCGCTTTTCCGAGGACGGGTAAGGAGGTTCGCCAGGTAGTCGCTATTGGGGGTGCTCGGGTGTGGGTGGGTGGTGGAGGGTTCCGTTTCGAAAAAGGAGACCCTCGAAATACGGGGAGGACACCCGGCTCTGACCCGAAGTCCCGGTTCTAATCGCATTCGATAATTTAAACCTGGAAGGGTAATAGAACAATGTCGATTGTGTAAGTGTTTCTGAATTAATTTAAAAACCTGAGGGAAACTTTATGGTCGGCACGTGCTGTATGCTGAAAATTCGATTAGTTTTAAATAAAATATATAAATATATCCAATCTTAAATTATAAAATTTTCAAGCGTATAGATATTGAGTGCACATTTTCGTATATACAAATGAAAATTTCTCGGTGCAAAAAATATAAAACGATTTATCAGCGCGGTGCACATTTAATTTTTCATACTCACAAAAGAAAATCAAATTTGCGTTGTACGCTCTAGTGACTTTCAAGCACTGATGAGCTAACCGACGGTGCACTAACGACCTATCTATACTATCCACTATCGAAATCTGTATATTTATATCGGATTTGAACGGCTCCGATGCTGAAATTTGGCGAAATTGCACTAAAGCGGTCAAATCACCGCTTATTTCTGCGTTATACACATTCGCGATACGTTTTCGAAACGATATTTCAGGAATTTTGTGACTCAGCTGATGCATAAACGTCGGCTCAGATTTGCTGAGGAGATATATTATCGTATATATTTTTTCTCATATTAAATAAAATGATAGCGAAAGTCTCAAGATGAACGATTCTGCTCACTAGGCATGACAGTGAACGATTCACGGCGACTGATTCGATTCATGTAAAAGATACGTTTTATTCAGACAAAAATATTGTGAAAGACTGTCTACTTTTTTGGGTTTATTCACTGAAAAATTTATTATATTTAAAAATAAGAATCAGGCTTCAAAACAGTTTATATTTTGTAGAAAGTTTTTATATTACTTTCAAATGATGTATATGTAAATTAGGTCATGTTTAAATGTACGCGATAAAGATTTTTTTCAGGAAAACGTAATGGACGTTAAATTCGTATCTCAAAAGCATTTCTAGGAAGAAAAAAACTGAAAAATACAGCCCTGAAGTGAACAATATAATAAATCTTATTATATTGCTAACGCGGCCAACATTTTTCACATCAACAACAACGGTGCGCGATAACGAGATAAACTCGTCTGAAAATGAGGCTCATTTCATCGCAATATTACAGCCTTTCAAGAAAAACCACCTACACAATCACAATCACATATAATATGAATTACTATTAAGAAACTATAGAGTCAGTAAAGAAAACGATCTATATACAATTTATGAAAGAACACTCAATCGCGATTGGAAAACTTGAACGTATACGCGGAAGTCTCGCTCCGGACGCGGAAAACTCTGAAAATACTAGCCTTTTGAAAACTGCTCGTTTCTACAGATATCTCCATGCCGGGAGCTGTTTCAAAGGTCGTAAACCGAAGCAGATATAAATCAAAAGGGACCTTTTACGGTGATTGCGTATGTTTAGGCGCTCGTCGCCTTCGATGAGTTAAGTCACGTTCCGCGTTTTATGAAACGGTTTTCTCGCGCGTGCGTGTTGCGAATGAGAACACGATTAAATTAAAACAGCCAGAATCGCATATTTCGAATATACTATTATCGCTGTTCGGTGTGAAGTGGGTGTTTCTCGGAACGCTCGAGATGCTTGCGCGACGATATCGGTTTTCTCTCATCAATCCATCGAGGCTTCGTGTGCTATAATATGTGGTGGTGTGCGAATATGTCAACTCTGGATATAAATGCGTTCGATTAAACCGAGAGAATTCTATCCCTCTATTATGGTTGAACGTTAATGTCCGTAATGAAAATCATCGTGGCTTTTGTCGTGCGTGTGGTGCGGTGTGTGTTCGTGAAATACGTACGAATTATACAGAACGTGTTTGGAAATTTCGGGTGAAGTGGACGTACTCTCGAGCGTCAGTATTAATAGTTTTGAATAGAAATATATTATTAGGCTGTAATTAACGTCCAATACATCGCGTCAATAATGGTTCGGTGTTCGGATAAATAATTATAATTATAGCGACATTAATCAATGATTGATGTATCAATCAAGTATACAATCGATATAATATCTATTACAGAAAAAAGCCTTTCATATACACGTTTAAAGTTTTATCTTTATGCGATTAGGGAAATATTAGAATTTTTTTATGATAATTTCTATAAATCATAGATTTTATTATTAACTCGTTTTTATATAGAAATCTAAAAATACACTTGAGTTTCATATAACAGGGTTATATGTTTTCACAAAAACGTTGTATAACACAAATCCGTGTTATACAAGGATTGAAGTTTATAAAAAAATATGGTTTTCGTTCGGAAAAAGTTTAATATGAGTTCTTTTTTAAATAAAAATTATATAAAATATACATTTTTTTATTTAAATAAAATGCATTACATGTGCTTAAATGAAATTTTTTAATGTTTTCGCCAGTAATTTATGCATTATAAGTACGTAAAGTAGTGATTTAGCGCGTAGCTTTTACTTGTGTATGTTGTAGAGAGGTTTGACAGTATGCACAAATAATTTTCCTTTAGATCGTTTAAATTTGTATATGCTGAAAAATTCAGATGGCAAAAGGTGTACCATGTAAGCCCGGAATGCATTTTTATTCACGTTAAATAGAAAAAATTTCAATACATAATTTATGTATTAATAGTAAAGCATTAGTTAACGGATTTTTTTCTAAAACCTTGTTATATAAAAAGTGTTGTACAAAATTAGATCACAATTCTTTTACCGTATTATATAAAAATCGTTTTATACGAGGCCCAAGCGTAAAACCTCAGATTATGTAAGCGATAGATTCACATCAAGCGATCGATTTCGAATTTCATACAAAAAATTTATATATTTCCGAATTTCAAAAAAATATCAATATAATTTCCAAATTTCATTTGAAAAGCGTTAAAAGACAACATCCAGCTTGCATTCACATTAAAATTCTGTATAGAATCGTCTCGTTCCCGCGCGCAGATAATTGCGCGAACGCGTCCCTCTTGGAGCTTTGCGGCACCATTACGCGCGCCGCCTCCATTATAATTAAATTAAAAATTTAAATATTCAAAATAAAACAATAGCGGCGGCAACGGCGACTATACGACTACACGGGGCGGGAGAGAACTTTTCGCGAATCCCTGTTTTATTTCGGCCGCAAATGGCCGCCGTGAGAATTTCCCGCCATAAATTTACATGACATTTCGCGTACGCCTCGCTGTAAACGAACGAAAAAAGTTCGCATGCGAAAAACATAAACACACGCGGCGTTTGTGTGGAGAGGTCGCATAGTGTGCGGCAGTTTCGAAAATTTTCGCGAATTAAATTAAAAAGCGATCCGCGCGATGAATTTAAACCGCGTCGCGGTCGGCGTGATAAATTTTGAAAAACGGCCGGCGCGTGAGGCCGCTTTATCGTTAATTAATATTAACGATTAATGTTTCGAGGTTGTTTTCGTTGTTGTTGGGTGTTTGGTCGGATGAAAATGTGTCGTTTTGTTTTCGGGAATCGCGAGGGAATGTGTTATGTTCGATTCTTCGCGCGAAGTGAATCGTTGCATTTTTCAGTACGTGATTTTAAAATTCAGGCGAACTTTTGAAAAATTCATGTGCATTTCGAGTTTCAAATATTTAAATTTTTCTCAAACAATTGCATTT
Source organism: Hydropsyche betteni (assembly GCA_028571205.2). Taxonomy (NCBI): domain Eukaryota; kingdom Metazoa; phylum Arthropoda; class Insecta; order Trichoptera; family Hydropsychidae; genus Hydropsyche; species Hydropsyche betteni. The sequence continues at coordinate 775,391 of JAOXNN020000052.1, read as the reverse complement.
CTGCTTCGAGTCGAATTTTCTTTGAGAAAACCGATATTTTTCGCACATTTTCTATTCAATATCGAGAAATTCGGATTTGCTCGGAATACACAATCACACTGTATATAAAACCCAGTTTAAATCTTCCCACTAAAACGTGATTAATCGAAGCAAATCTGAATCAATCCGATCGGCAATTTAGATAGACATAAGACAAACAATACAATTATACACACGGATAAGGGTTCAATTGAATCTGGAACATTATCCCGAATTTGACATCATCTCGACTGACACGTCGTTCCAGATATCCATCTTAGGATTTGGACGATGTGCAAAAAACACCACACGTATTTTCAGTAAATAATTCCGAAACGAATCGTGTCGGACTGTCGACAACAGGGGACGAAAAAAAAGCAAGTTCTTCTGTGTCGACGAAGACCAATTTTCCGGTCGAGAAAACCGCGTACCGATCGAATGGTTTTAAGCGCACTTTTTGCTTTCGTGAAAATCGTACGAAGCGCGTCACAATTTTTCCAACCGCTACAGATGTGGTTATATAAAGGTTTGTTTATTTGTGCGAATGTTTCGACTGATTTTTATGCGTTGAATGTTTATGTGAAGCTGACCGAAAATACTTCGAAGTCGTTAGATTGGATCGGAGATGTTGTGTGGTTTTATAATATTTTGATTAGCAGATGTTATCTAAATTGACTGTGTATATAGGCAGTTTTTCAGTTTATATGGCAGATCAGATTCGTGGTTAAAATCAATCGATTATTATAAAATTTATTTAAAATAGTACGTTTATTTATCGATGAAAATTCTAATTGAGATAAATTCATGAATTTTTCATAATTTAATTTAATTTTAATATATCAGATTCGTTTTCGTTACTTAAATTTATGATGGTTATATAAACTAAATCTTCTTCGTTTGACTCACATTTTACAAATAATATTTCAATTCTTTGACTTGAGCAGATACGGATGTTGAGATTCCTTTGAAATTCAAACAGCTTTGAAGTGCATGCAAAGCAATCATAAAATTCATAAAAATATATTTTTTTTTAAATAAAGTAAAACCACGTATGTTGAGAAATGAATGTTCATACATCTTTCGATACACAAACCGAAATGCATATTATTTATTTGAAGTTTGATTTCAAGCTCATTTTTACGATCGATGAACCCGTTGGCATTCTAAGCAAGTTTAACACAGGATCAATTTGACTTTACATATGTACCCATAGTTATGAATGTGCTTTAAGTCGCTAAAATGAAAAAAAAAAACACAACGAGTTTTTCAATTACTTCGCGGCGGCACATCATCTTAAACTAATTTAATATATAAAATAATAGATTCAAAAGCAATTTTTTTCATTTTGAAATTTACCTGAAAATTTTGACTTCATTCGCTTATTACTTCAAATATACAAAACAAACAAAGATTTTTTTAGAAGTTTACTTGAATGTTTTATATACCTAAATATGTTATCATTTGTAAAATTTTATCAAATAAATAACCAATTGTAGAGCAAAAAGATTGCTTTTCCTAATTAGAAATCGTGGCAGAAAATAGGCTGAAATTTTGTATTTTTTAATAAGCTACATGTTAAATTTTTATATTGAAAAAAATAAATAAATTGTAAAACATCGCATTGTGTAATAGAAAATTTTTTTTAATGACTTCAAACGCAAATCTTCAAATATCTCGAGATGAAAGTACCTCAATTTAAGCCACTCATAATTTTGACCACAATATGTGTTAAATAGATATTTTTCGATAAATTAAACATATATGAGACTAAAATGACACAATTGTATATTAAAACACGCAATAACACAAAACACAACAGCTCTCGCAAACTAGCCCGAGCGCGTCTGCCGCTAATCTGCAAAGTTTTGACGCTTTGATTTAGGACCCGCTGTATATAAAATCGCATTACTTTAATCACAATTACATCACGGGATCGGTCCGACAAAGTTTCCAGCGGAGGGAGAGGAAGTTAATATGTCCTAAAGTGATATTAGTCGTTCGGGTGCGGTGTGGCCGATGAGAGATTGTCGTCTGTGAAAACAAACAACTCCGGCTATGGGTAGATAGCGATTTATTTATGGCGGGGATGTCAACATTGTTAACATGGATGTCGAGGGCCGTCGGATGATGATGATGATGATGGTTTCGGAGTTGACCCGGCTCGGGGGATGGAGGAATTACCATGAGGTTGTCGCTCGAAGGATTGTTAGATTGGGTTTGGGCACTTTGAATAATCGGGTTAAAAATGTTGCGATCGTTTGCGGAAATTGTTGTATAAGATTGTGAGTGGGTTTGTGTGGTTTTTATTGGAAAAATTGTAGGGTGGTGAGTACGTTTTACGTTTCACAAAATTGTTTTCATATTAAACACAATTATATAATTTTTAATATTTTCTAACATTAAAAAAACATCATTATTTTGTCACTTCACGACTGAATTTTATAATTTCGGTCATTTGGTTTCGAGCTTTTCCCGATGGTGCGTTAAATTACACTGGGTCGCTTTTCATGGAAAAAGCATCGACTTGACAGAGGTAGTCAAAGAACTTTCCATTTATTTAATAACACGAATTTAAACTTCTAACTTTTTGAAAATTGCGCAAAACGCAATTAGCACAATATTTAATTTAATTTCTTTTATATAATATATATGATACAATATCCAATTTATGCGTACTTTTTTTTAAATTTGATTCATAATGAAATGAAAAAGATTTTCAAATGAGATCTGAATATAGAAAAAAATTTTAAAACGAAGAAGTATCATATTTTATATATAAATTTTTACTTTTATTAAATTCTGTTATTTTGAATCATACATAGATGGCTCTAATAACTGGCAATCTACGCACCATATTTTTCATTTTTTTTCTCATTATTTAAATACAAGTATAATATATAGGCCCAATGTTAATAACATCGGTTGTGGTTTTGTTAAGAAACGGAAAACAATAAAATGTGAAAACCCGATTGTGTGAACTCATCATCATCATCATCATCATCATCATCATCATCATCATCATCATCGTCATCGTCATCGTCATCATCTTCATCATCATTATCGCTGTCGCTAAACATCGCTATCGCTAAACATAAGTATATAGGCCCGATGTTAATAACATCGGCTGTGGTTTTGTTAAGAAACGGAAAACACTAAAATGTGAAAACCCGAATGTGTGAACTCATCGTCATCATCATCATCTTCATCGTCATCGCCGCGAAAAGTCGCGAACGTCATCGACACAGATACACAGACAGACGGACACACAGCAGACGGACACACACACAGAAATCCGCTATTATATATAGGGGATTCACATTGAGTTTTTCTCAACGAATTCAATAAAGAACACTATAACTCAAAAAAGCAAATAAAATTTCAGAAAATTACCACAGTTTCGACAACCCTTCACGTCATCATGTGCCCGCGAGCTCAAAGTTGCGCACCTATGGTTTTACGGCACCGACCGACCGGTAAGCGAGCAGGCCTTTACTCCCGCATAATAATAAACGTCGGAAAATTTACGTCCGTGTAAATAATTCATGACGTTTATACGTTTATGACGCCGTGCCCCTTTTCGAACTCTAGCCGCGCGGACCGCGCTTTGGGAAGCGCCCGACGCGTTACGTCGAAAGCGTCGTAAAACGGCCCTCGATACGATTGACCTTTCGATCGAATGGTAAAAAGTTACGCTTTGGTGATTTCCGTGAGTCCATCTGATAATTCTGATTATGGTGATTTTATACTGATAAGGACGTAGTCTGAGCGTGCGACGAATCATGCGGGTTTTCCGCTGTTTTTTTTTTCGGTTCGATCGGATCGGAATGTGTAATTTTTATTTTGGGTAATATAATAGAATAAATATATGTTTCGGGGTTTGTATTGATTCCCTTTGAAATATTAGATCGCGTCAGTTTCGGATAATGTATCAAACTGAAGGTCGGGTGCGTGTGCACGTATTTCATTACACATTGAAAAATGGTTTATATAAATCACCTTTAGGAAATCTGTACAAAATGTATTGTTAAATACAAATTAAATTATATATCCGCTCGAATAAATAATATTTGTAAAGCCTTTCATATGTGGAAATTTCGGATGAATTTCACAATCAACAGGAAGCGAATCTCAATTAATAAATTCATTTATGGCACGAGAAAAAAAGTTACTAGTGAGAAAATGAGTCTTTTTTAAAAGGTACCGAATTTTAACAATCTAATAATACGGGACCTTTTCATCTCAATTTAGTATTCTGCCCTCGTCTAAGTCCATAAAGCATGGTCATGAATTGTCAATTTGTACATTTTATACATTTTCATTAACGCGAAAAGTCAATTTATCCAAACGGCCAGAGCTATACGGCGTCGTGTGATTTATTTAATCAAATTCATCGTTCACTATACAGGAAACCATATCGCATAATAGAGTCGCCGAAATTCACCCTCCATATTATTTTTTAAAGCGAATTTGACGCGCCGTTTAACCGTTTACATGTGGCGAACGAAAAATAAAAAAAGGCACACAGAATTGTCCCGCATTTCGGAGGCTCGCGAGGAACACTCAAAATTCTAGGGACACCAAAAAAAAGGGTCTCGAAAAATATATATACTGTAAAAAAAGCAACAATAATACAAAACGTGTCGGTGATCTTTGCGTAAAGAGTTTATTTTTTTCGGCAGCGCCACGTACAAAGGGGCATATGTAAATTTCGGTTAAATTTTCCGTATTTTTTTTCGCGCCCGGGCGCAGGGCTCGCTGAAAGATCTTTTCTTTTTTCGCGGTGACGTTTATTTTCCGCACAAAGAGCTTTTATTTCTCGATTTTAAGGTTTTTCAAATTACTTGGTGCGATAAAAATTTTAATGTTTCAGATGCGCGATAAAGCTCATGGTCTGTTTGAATGTATCTGCTTTGAAGACGGCTTGTTTTATCTGGAAAACGAGCGTATTTGGGGTAACATAAAATTTTGTATTCACATTTAATCTTTTCGAAACATGCAGATTATCTAAAATATATTTAATTAACAATCATTCTCTATGATGAATATTCATATTCACGTCAGTGAACATCCGGATGAATCCGGAATTTTCAGGTGGCGTTGTTTGCGGGGGTTTCCATTTTGTATATTAATGATTAATAATTTATCATATTCAATGTAAATATTTGAGGTCAATATCAACTCGCAGTATGACGGTCCGTCCGATATAGTGTAATTGTCGCATAATTGGTAACTATGCGACAATTATCTTTTGAAAAGAAATTCATATAAATTGCATTTAAAACGAATAAAATATCGTCAATATAAACAGTAAAGATTAAAAATAGGGTATTTAAGTGATCGGGAACAGTCCGATCATTTTTTATTGTGAATATTATTATCGGATATTCCGCGATCGATCACAAACGTATGGCATCTGCGAGAGACAATTGACTATCCCGGCGAACAGTATGCATATTTATTTTACAAAATGCATTTAAACTGTCCCCAATTTATATACTACCTAAACTCATTCTGTTGAACGTATTTGCAAACCTTAAACTCCATCAAAAAACTGATTCAAATGCGCAGTCATTCCAAACTTAATGCACGCATAATTTACTTGAACCCAAAGCGCGTCTATATTTTAACTTTCACATTTCAGAGATGGTAATTCATCAGAAAGGTCGAACCCTCAGCGGAGAGGTCGAGCAATAAGGGAGAGGTCAGGAGCGCCAAACCGTGACGCGCTTACTTGTTGATTCCACTCCCTTAGCTACCATCAACCATTAATCCGCCCTGAATATAAAAACCACCGCCATTACGAGTCCGCTTTAAAAAAAAACGGAACCGAGTTAACCATCACGGATAAAGCAACGTTCTTTAGCGCCAGTTCCCCACAGGTTAAGTGTAATGTCGAACTGACTCCGCGCGTTAAATATGAAACGGATTCGAGTTTTGTTTTGGGATAAATTATAATGTGGCGGTTCTGTTTGAATTGCGAGCATGTTGCGAACGTGGGCGGCAATTCCCCGACGCGTTTCAAAAAAGTTCGGAAGCACTTCGGCGTTTGTTTTTGGGCGGGAAAACTTTTTATGGATTCAATGGAATTGTTGCGGAAGTTTGCTATAGAGAATTGAGTAAAGGGCAGGTTCTATAAATCTTTTTGCGCCGTATGAAAAAAGAATGTTTCGATGAAAAGTTGTTCATTTTTCATATGCATTTAACTGTTTTCATAAGTTAATTTAATGGATGCTTCATGTCATATTAACCCCTGGTTGTTACACGTAGTGTGGTTATTTGATGAATATGATCATTTACTATTAACATGAGACCATTTATCATGGGATGGTTTCAGCATATAAGCCCTTGAGAGTAACCTTCCCAGTAATGGGCTTTCTAGTACATTTAGAACTTTTTTAAATTTTAAACACCATATAAATTATTATTTTTTATAATTAAACATTTTGTTTTTTTTATTGAAATATGATAATATTTACAAAATTTCGCCCAAGTACATACAAACAACTGATTGTAAGAGTAAAAAACTCGCGCGTCTCAAATTTACGTATGTTAGACATGATTAGGAGTTGTATATTTTAATGAATCTGAATGAAAAAAATCTCCATCAAATAAAAAAAACACTCATTTTTTTAAATTACGAATTCACGTAAATCAAGGACCGTATATAAAATCTACGATAATTTTTCAAAAAATTTTACACATCGTCGATGACAACGACACCGGCGCACAATACGACCGCGACAACTCAATCCCGCAACTTTCCGACCCCCAACGACGCCGCCCACAAAAAAATAAATCACACAACCCCAAAAGCGAATAACACACCTGCCCGACATCCATAAATAAGCGAACCTTCATAAGGAATCGATCAGAGGAAACGTGACGCGGCCCGTCAGCCCCGCCATATTCACTTCGCCGCGAAACTCCGACGTTATTATGAAGTCGTGATTGAAGACGAGCAACACCTGCCGCCAAGAAGCGAGTATAAATCCGCGGGAGAGACAAGACTTTCGGGCCACCTGTGCGCAATATCCTCGAACCGAATGGAATTTCGATAAATCCATAAAAGCTGGTTTTATGCTCGCGGCGAGACCGGCCGTAAATCGAATCGCGCGTCGATCTTTGCGCATCTCCACCGAGCTTTTCCCGCTTTTCCTCATTTATTATTATATTCGGGGGGTGCTGGGTCGAAAGTCGCTATGTGAGGGTCGTGACTGCTTTGTCTGAGGTGTGACGTGGGTGTGAAGTTCGATGGTTGTCGACGTATTCTTCGGAATATGTTGAATGAGAAGGCGTGTTCGAAATTACGCGATCAGCGTTGAATCAGAATCGAAATTTTATATTAATATGAAAAATTAAATCATGGTGATTATATAAGAAATGCGTGCATTCGGAAAAATGCGGTGATCGTTGAAAAAATATCTGTACCTCAAAACGAATAAAACGTGTTTTAGAATGAATAGAGATAAAGCATCGGCAACGCCGCAAACGCGAACAGGATGAAATACCAACCGCACAACCATTATCCATAAATTTCATAATAAGATGAACTTAGAACATATTATTAAAATGTGATTAAAATTGGAATTTTAACAAAAGGAAGCGTTGAAAGTTGTGTTGCATTGTTGCAATGAAAGACTTTACTCTAGAGGCGTTGCCATTTCTCGATCATTTCAATCTACAAACTATTCTATTATTGCTCATTTTATACTTTTTAATGTTTACTTATATATACAATTTTTTTTCTCATTGAACAATACAAATAAAATGATGCTCAAAACTTTAATTCACCAGAAATAATGCATGAGTAATTTGTTTTAAGGCACAATCTATATTTTTTCAATGCATAGTTAAATCGCTAAAATACATTAAAATACACACGTATAATACACTTAAATTTAATTTTGAACGTTATATATATGCTATATTTGAAGCATTGTGCGACCCTTTTTTCGATCGTTTCTTGCAAATCCGATTAAATGAAAATTGTGAGCTTCGACTCGACGCCCCTCATTTTTCTTCGTCCGAAACCAATTTCGATTTTCAATTATGAATCTATCTGCCGCTTTCGTTTTCAGTCGTTAAAATCGCATTAAAACCGTATAAATTCGCGGCGACGAGTTCGCATGATTTATCGTTTATCGCGCGCGTCCCATCTCGCCGAAACGCACAATGTTTCGCAGTACACTCAAAATATATTATAACTTTGTTGTCTGGATAATTTTCCGAAAATGTCGTATTTTCCGCGTACCGAAATAGAAATTTAAGTCGGAAAATTGTGCGTTAATTTCTCTCCGGCAACGGATCGATGCGTTGCTTATTTATGTATTTATGCGGTCCGCGATGTATTGAATTATCTCTTTTGTTTCATTATTAGATTGGGTTAATAAGAAGCTGAATCTCATATTGTATTTTTTATGTGTTGCATAGAACTGTACTGTTATTCAATTATAATTAATTGGATAACGTAACAAGACTGCTGGGATGTTAGTTTGTACCTCGGAATAACTGATGAGATCCTTACACGCATGCCACTTTAATATATTACATTTTCAATACAATACACATTGTGTTTGTATTAATTTATATCAATTAGGCGTTGATTAAGACCGAATTGGTTATTTAGACTGAAATAGCTCCAGAATAATTGAATTTCAACAAATTTGTGCAACATTGTTGAAACAGCATTTGTAAAAAAGTACATTCACATTCTGCGATGAACATATCCGCATCTGTTTTGTTCATGAAAGTTTAATTGAAAATCTCTGTCGAAAGTTAGTAATGAGATGTTGTCGAAAAAATATCGTAACAAGGTTTTTCACGAAAATTTTCACCATGACAAAACGCCTGAAAAAAAAAAAACACCAGACAACGCGATTGTCCTGCAAACTCGGTGGGTGGTTTTCGTTTCGGGACAGTATAAAATTTTTGCCCTCGCGAGAGAAACTTTCACTTCGGTAACTGAGTTAAAAAAATGTGACAGAATCGAAAAGTTGAGCGAAAAGGGAAAGCGAGGATTCTTTAGCCACAGCGAAAATGCTTATCAAATTTTCCATCTGCGTGCAAATTTGACAACCAGTACAGCGATAAATAAATAAATTCCCTCAACTTACACAACGCTTCGAACAAATTGCATTTTAAACATTTTTCATCAAATATTAAATTGCAGCTGGCTTATTATCAAAATTCAACCTTCTAAACATTCAGCCTATTCACGCCGAATTCAAAAATAGACGAAATATTAGAAGCAGTTTATCCAGTGGACATTTCGTGCGAATCCTGCTTTATCATCGTGTTTTTTAAGGCCGTTTGACATTTATTCGCAGAATACAGTTTCATTGTGCGTAAGCTGCGCCACTATATAACGCTGACGCTTTTCCGCGCGAAAGGGAAATCCCTTTGTTATATCCCACTTATTGGATTTCTTTCGGAGTTTTCCTTCGTCGCTGGTTTTTGGTGAAAATTTTACACGAAACACCACCCTTTTTAACCTCCGTCTGCCATATCCAAGGGGTCTGCGAATTTAAAACGAGCCCGGGAAATTAATAAGGCGGGGAGAGGAAAATTTCATTATTCGAAGATTTACCGGCCGCGAACGCGTCTCCTTTCATCTCGTCAATTGATTCGTTCGAAGACTAATGGTATTCGGATTCGTGGAGACGTATATTGGGTGTTCTTTAATGGTAAATATGAGTGTCGATGATTGATTTTTTTTTGTATATAATTGATGCGGTGGTGTGTGTTGATAAATATATTTATATTGTTTTGTTTGGGTGATTTGTAATTTGATATTGTTTTATGTAGAGTTTGTATATTATAATATATAATACATAAGCTCGGCTTTGAATTTATTTTAATAAATTTGATATTAAATTTATTGTATAAATTTCATTAAATCACATAGAAATAAAGTGTGAGGAAAAGTATGAAAAGAGATCATGAAAAGAAAAAAATAAACTTAATTGCTTTTTAGGAATTGAAGATTCTTTCAGATCAACAGTTTTTAGTTTTGTATATTTGTTGATTTTCAAATATATTGCTTAACTTTTCTATTCATTTAAAAGGTGTTAAGTATCGATAGAAAAATATATAATTTCGATAATGGACATTCAATATCGAAAATGCAAAAAAATATTTTCAACAATTCTGAATCGACACAACAAATCAAATTAAAAGCATATATTTTTCAACTCATTCTCTAATTAAATTAATCATCGAATCGAATTACACAAAAACCTTCACAACGAATACAAAAGCAGTTAATTAAACGACCACCCGATCCAATCAACGAAATGTGCCACTGCACAAACGACCCAATCTAAAAAATGAAAACATTCACATTTGACACCCTTTGCAAAGCACCAACCCAAATTGACATAATATCGCGGAAATATAAAAGGCAAATAAATTTCAATAATAACTCATACAGATAAAGCGTATTCGCGCCAAATTTTCGTCTCGAAGTCTTTGGCGTTAAAAGGTTAACGACTCTGCCCGGTCGACAGGTAGTTAGACGCGCGTTTAACGTTACACGATATTTATTTTTCGTACATGTATATACGAAAATGTCACTTTGTCAGGCTTACGAGCCTGAAAACGTTGATGTTGCGCGTTGACGCGTTAATGCGTAAAATATGAGCACACTAGCGTTAGCAACAAAGCCAACACAACGGCGACAATAATCATCGTATTAGGGCGAGAACTTGTATAAATAACGCTTTTCATCATCGAACATAAATACGGAATGTTTAATGACCATTTGGCTTGTTTTTGAAGGAATTTCGTATTAATTTGCTAGGGTGTGTCGGGGAAATGCGTTTCGCGATACAAAGTTGTGAAATGATGTCGTTGTTTTGTTTCATATTTCATGTTGATGGATTAATTGGAATATGTGAATTAGGTCAGCGGGATGATGAATATATCAATAATGATGGTAGAAATTAAGTGTCATGTGATTCATCAACAAATTTATGGATATAATGATATGAAATTTCATGAAAGATTATTATGAATTGAATTGTTTGAAATTTTTTATAGTAAATAGTAGTAGTTATATTAGTTACGATGATACAATTATATGATATCTCTACCAAATTCTTAACAATCTTAATATCAAATACACATTTCATAGTCGAGTGGGGTAATGTACTTGATCCTTTCAAAATCGAAGTAATTTTTTCCAATTTATTTTCGCAATATTTCACACGATAATTTAAATTCATCTCGGTCATGGTATTCTTCTGAATTATTGCAAAAAATTGAATATTAAAGCATGTACCTGTATATTAAATTTAATCCAGGCTCCTTGAACGGAGCTTTTTTTCCCTTCACTTTACGACCGACCCCGCTCGGGAGAAATAAATTGTTTCTTGATAATCCGAAAACGCGGGCAGAATTCATAAATTCGCCGGGGCGTTCAGCAAAAATAAATTATTTTGTAATAAAATATTTAATAAGCGTTTTGCTAAAGCCGGCCGCTTCGAAAGCGGTAGTGTAATCGATGTTACTGTAGCATGAATTATTTCAAAATTTAACCTTTTTCGATTATAAATTTTACCAGATGCTCATAATGCGTTACTAAATATCAGTTCTATTGTTTTTCATCTATTATTAATGCTCAGCTTGAAAGGAGTTTTTGAATAACTCAAAAGATAAACGTTATTTTTACTGCAGACTTTCGCCGTTAAGTATACGACTATTTTACGATTCAATAACGTATAAGTATATTGTATTAATATAAAAAAAATAGTAAAATAGTTTATATATAAAAATACTCGGTTTTTTAATACTAAATTACCAATCAGTTAACCTCCTTTATACAATAAAACAATGAAAATCTTTCATCATAACAGGAAAAATATCATAAACCCAAAAAAATATTGTTACCACGTTCAAGGCTCACATTTCTCGGTCATACGGCGCATTAGTCACGGCGATAATACACCACCACATAAAACTGCTCTCGACTTAAACCATAACGCAAAATTGCTATTTGGTAAGTATCGGTGGAAGCCGACGATCATATTGATGGGCTCATTTCACGGTTTCGCTTATCAGAGCCGGCTGTTGGCCTTAGATAGCGCACCTGCGATGTTCTACAAGCCAATCCGAAGTCCAAACCAAAAAAGTATATTTTTGGGGTTGTTTTGGGGTCCTTTGGTTTTTGGATAATTGGAAAAAGTGTGGATGGTTATTATGTATTAGAAGTTTTGATTTTTTAGTGTCGGCTTGATTGTGTGTGGTATTTGTTGATTTGTATTGGTAAAGAAATTCAGTTGAAAAATAAATTTCGATATTCTTTGTCATTTTTCTGTGATTTAAAGTCGCTGAAAAGCAAGTTTTCCGGATAAGCCATAGCTGGCGGAAATTCGCAATAATTCCGCTTATTATCGATTTCCCATTTTTATATAAGACAATTTATAACTTTAACCTATAAAGTAGATATGTGTTCGGATAACTGCTTTTGTTTTTCTCGTGTCAAAAGGTCATAAAGCAGAAGGATGTCGTCGAAAGAGGAAATCGCACAGTTTGTTGTCGATCTCCGCGTCTGTTATGCGACGACATAAATTTTATGTTGCCTACGAAAAAATAGATGTTTTATATCCTTTTTGATGTTACATCGAAAAATTAGCCGAACCGATTTCGATAAAAAAATATATTTAGTCGTTCCACAGGAAACAAACAAAACATAATATCGCTTTAAGAATCGGCCATGCAAATTATGATAGATATCGTCCGCGCATAACGACCGTACTATTCGGCGAAAAAAGCCTTTCATGCGTAATGCGGGTCGTATATTAAACATTATTATACATTCGAAGAGTTGTAGAAGGCTTTTTTCTCTATTATATCTTTTTTTATCGTAGGCACTTACATTACATATGCTCGTTCGACCCGAGCGAATGGACAATTCCGCATGTCGATCATTGAAATATGGCCACAGTTTTCAGGACGCGAACCAATGGCATTTCCACTATTAGATCATTTATTTTTGGGAGACATCCTGAAACTGTTCGAAAGCACGTTTATCATATAAATTGGGGATCGAGTGTAGCCGAACAGCTATCGGATAACACTCGAACTCAGCTTACGTGCTCCCTGAAGATAATTTTACAAATCCCCGAAACATAACCCTGTCCCAAAGTATCGATGAATATTTTAATTATTATATTGAAATTCTCCAGAATTCAACAAAGGTTAAACTGCTTATTGTCGCCTCGATACTGGGAATTTTTGCTCGAATTCCTGGAAGACGTGGGGCGACCCTTCGTAGGGACAGAACCTCTGACCCACACGTCATATCTCCATACATGCGTACAGGGTGGTCATCCTTTTTATTAAAAAGAGAAAAAATTCAATCGAACCGCAATAAATTGGTCCTTTGTGCGGTGGTGCCCTTTCACATTAGCCGCGAATAAATCTAGACATTAGGGGTGGTCTTCGGCGTCATACTAGCGGCGTGATTTACGCCCCTGCTGTATATTATCTATTGTATCGAACGGCATCTAGAAAAAGGCTACCCGATATATTGGCGAACCTTTGTTGATATATTGGCCAGAGATGTATGAAAACATCATATGTTATATGTGTATAAGCTCACTATATTTGCACAAGTATATCCGATAGAAAGTATTCGGTTTCAAAGTATACTCGCATATAAATTCCAACTTGCCATTAGAGACTGTTAATAAATAACGACAACCATGAATTATTGCGTAATTTTTTACACATTCAATTGTTATTATAATTCTTAAAGCTCCTGAATCGTTCCTTTATGTACATTTCATTTATTTTCATAAATACAAAAACTATACATTTCCCGTCGAATAAATAACTAAACCGAGACAAGTTTAATCCGGCAAAAAAAAAAAAAACAATCTACACATCCACACAAAGGATGAACCGAAATTTATTTGCAGGCTCATTTTTCAACACATCCACGAAATCTGCTCGTGAAAGACGATTATAAATATTGTATCGGGTAGGACGGGAAGGGCGAGGGCTTAGTCGGAGGCTTCACAGGATGTGTTATGGAGGTTCTGTAGCGTTTTAGCCACACACATGTGCTCGTAATTATTTGCCAGGACCCACATTCTGAGGGGCACAGTTTTGCGTTGTTTGTGCTAACTTTGTTGAGCGCGAGTACAAAACCGATTCGCCCGCAATACATTAATTACTCGTTTCGAGCTATACCCGTAATTAAAATACGTTGTGCTGGATCGGCCGAATATTATCCGCCATAAATTAAACTAATAGCTCGCTAATTATCGAAAACGTGCAAAGTTTCATTGTTCGCTGACACTTGTCCGCTCGTATAGATTGCGTTTTGTTTTACGATTGAGATGATAATCCGTTTTATAGTAACGATTATGCAACATCTATTGTAGGGTAGAGCGTTATCGATATAATTTAAATCTTGGATGTTTCTGAAGGTGGTTCTCGAAAAATTTAATCATGGCCATAGCCAGGGGGCCGTGCTCTTCTCTTGGATTTCAAAAATAATGACAGATTATGCATAAATTACAAGACTTGTGTTGAGATATATTACTAGATCTTGATATATCTGAATTAATCCTTTGAATGCCTTGACTTTATACACATTATATTATACTTCAAATGAAAAAAAAACATATGTTTATCGCTTGGAATCGCTTACATGCTAAGTTGTGTTTCGGGCCCTGACTACGGCCCTGAACTTAATATTAGATCAAATATATTAAAGAACAATCAAGGCTTATTCACCGATTATATTGCATTTTACTCAATTTCAGTAAATAGTCAATTTATTTTTAATCAGTTTTTTTCACTAAGGCTTAATGTCATTTATCAATTTTCTAAAATATAAGCTTAGAATTATATCAAAAAAATAATCAAAGTGATTGTATCTATCACATATCTTTGAAAAAAATATATTTGAATGAATAAGTGCAGAATATCCAAATCCAAGTTAGTATTTCTACCGTTAAGGTATACAGGAAATAATTTTCCTTCAAGAAAGTGGTGCAGCAGGATATTATTCTCTATAAATGGGAAAACACATTCAATGAGAATACGAAGTATAATACAATACGATTTGAATTATGTGCCTATCAACATTTCAACTATATAAAATAGGTGTTACAAAGTGCTTTATAAATTTTTAACTGTCAACAAAACAAAGGAAAATAGCTTGAGCCATATTTATATATCATCATTCATCATATAACAGCAAAATCATTTCAAACGTGCTGAATCATTCTAAAACTTATAAACCAACAACTACAAACAAATAACAACCAGTACAACCTCTAAAACCTATAAAACCAACGCGAAAACTTTAAAATTCGCCCACACAACGGAAAGCAGCACACTGAAAACTTTTAACAAGCGCACACGTGAAATTCGCAACCGCACTGTATATTCGCACATAATTTCAGTTCGCAGGCCGAGTCTTTTGTTCGATTCTGAGCAAAACCAGAGAATAGTACGATTCAATTACAGCGGCAAGTGTGTGACAGTGCAGAGATTTATTTTGGCACATGTTCGCGACACTAGACGGTGAAAATCCTCGCGGATCCTGCCCGGGTATCTCCCATTCCGCCACTTTGAATAAATGTAAAACGAGGAGATGGGCGGTAAATAAATCATGGCAGCCACCGATGTTTGTGCGGTGTAAGAAAAAAATTGAAATATGATGTGTGGCTGAGGAAAAATTGCTGTTATTTAATTCACATCGAGCGCGTGTCTTTTTTTCGAGCGGAGAATGCTTTGTGAAGGCTGTCTGGTTTTTCGTCAATGTCGTTAAAAATGCATGAAACGAATTTGAATACGTTTCTTTTTTGAATACAATAAAGAACATATAAAACAACATAATAAAAAAATTGGTATTGATCGAATCTTATCATTTTATTTTTATACTAATAAAACTGAAGATGTTGTCTAAATTTTTTCCAGAACAGATTTTACAAATCCCTATCAACAAACCGCAATACAACACGAATCCTCATCCAGACAAGCATTTCTCTCGAGTGTCGTACGTCGACCGCTCTTGTTTTATTTTTGTCCGTTTGTCTGGTCGCACTCTGATTCGATTATTCAACACCGATAGTCGACAAAGGGCCTTTGGACGCAACGGCATCACACTCGAAGGGTTTTCACGACCGATAACCCTTAAAAACACCATCGGATCCTTTCAACTTTCTTTTAATTCCGTTCGCGCTCCGTCGGACGTGCCGTCATCGAATTCGCGCTGGGTGCGAACACCCTTAATTTCGTTGCGATCTGTCGAATTTGCATTGGGAAAAGAGCGTTTTCTCTCTTTATTTCATGTGGGGATAAATAAAAAAAAATATAATTTACGTTAATAAAAGTCTACCCTCGTCACTCTGTGCGAGAATATTTTTGTTTTTGCGCGCGTCACCCGCTAATCCTGCTAGAGATTACGTTGGCTATAGAAAGGGTTACGGCTCTAAGATATAGGGCCCGAAAAAACAAAACAGTATATTACGAAATGCGGAAAAGAGCGTGTCAGGATATTTTAGCGGATAGTGGCTTAAAATGAAAGCATTCGTCTTTCCTGTTGGATTTTCGTTAGGTTTATGTAGACTTTTTAACGACTGTGCTGCACTTTGGCCGAGTCGTGAAAACGTATTTGTTCAGGTTTTGTTCCATAGTTTCACTATGGAAGATAAAAGCTTTTGAAGTTGGATTTTTTCGCTTTTTAAGGTGCTCGAAAGATTTCTACTTCATTTATAGTATGTATGTTGGCTTTGTACGAAGAAGATAGAACATGGTTGATTTATACGTATTAGAAATATCGATTATCTGTCTATACCAAATATAAATGGTTTTCATAAAATATATATAATATAAATAATTTCAAGAAATCCATTAGTAAAAAGAAAAGAAATGCGCCGTAGCTCAAGTTAAATAAATCTATATTTGAAATTGTTTTAACACGAATATGAGCTTAATTGTGTTAAAAAAATAATTTCCATTTGCGAATGGAGATTAAGGATACGCTGGTAGGTTCTCGTTACTCGACAATTGTCGACTACATTGGATTAAATTAATTTCTTGAGCGCGAGAGACGAGAACAAAATTGGACGAAATGTAATTGTCGTCCCGACATAATTTGCGCATTATACGTCCTTTTATTCGGTCCGTTTTCACTCTCGTAAAATTAAAATTTACGCACAAAAGAGCCTTGAAAAATCGAACAATTTCTATGATAAAACACATTTCTTACTCTGTGTAGCGATATAGAACGGGGTCCTTTTAATTTTTCCGAAAACGGCGATTATTTACGGCGGAGACGTTCCCGAATAAAATTCGTAAATCACGCGAATCGCTTTCCCCCCGAAAACACTATTATTCCGTGAAACTTTTAATTTATCGCCGATAAAATTCAAATCGCACCAAAAAGGCCCGCTAGATTCGAAAATATACGTTTATGGCTATGAAAAAATCGCACTTTTCAATATAAACACAAAAAACCTATTGAATTTCACGGACGATATTCTTCCAAGATAAACAGTTTCCTTTGAAGATTTTTGATTAAAAGTTTCGCTCGTTGACTCGATCGTATAAAAAATTCCATACATAGTATATTCTGGAAAAAATTCCCATGGACATTCCGCAGATAATTAATATCGAGTTTCTCAAATATTAATTGACGGCTATGTGTAATCTGTTCACACGTATTAAGTATGCAATTAGGGCCTCCTAAGCCTACACGAGTGCTCAGTTCCGAAGCAATTTTGGTTTTCCAAGTCGCTTTTATTATTAAATGGGCATTTTCAACGCTGAACGTTTGAATAATCCGTATAAAATCGTTCTGTATGAATATTCACGAGCATGCGACATTAAATTTGTTGTCGAACGACGCTTAAAGCACATTATTAATTACCGACGATAATATCGCGAATAGACCACCATTAATTATACGATTCGCATTAAATATATGGTTCGCTCTGATCTGAATAGTTATCGCACTATGGTATCGATGTTAGAGAGCACTGAATATTGCCGAGAGCATTGAAATTGGGATGAGACTCGAATCGAATTACGTTCGCTTATTATATAATGTTGGCTTTGAATAATTATAGATCAGTATATAAGAATCTATATAGTTATTAAAAAAAATTATTGAACATTTAAGTATCTATCAAAGTTTTTCTATTTAATTTAATAAGCGAGATGTAATTTTAAATTCTAACCAAGTTAACAAATTTCACTCGAATCTACAAAGTTACGAAAATATTTCTGTACCATTAGCCTAAAATTAACTTGAATTACATCGCGTTTTACTCGTCTTGAAACGCTCTCGAATTTAATTAAATTTCGATCGTAAAAACGCACCATGAGAAGGTGACGCAAATGTCAAGAATACTTCTCGAAAGATCCTCAACACGAGGTCGAGTCCTTTGAAAAGGGAAGACCAGGAATGTCTGCCCGGGACCTCTGCATCGATAAAAAAGACACTTTATTAAACTACTCATTAAGGATTTCTTCTCCTCCTTGCTTTTCTCACAACGCGGACAAGTCAACTTCTTCCTGAGCCAAAGCGAAAGTTATCGCCTCTTATCTGATCTCTGGGGACGTTCACACTAATTGGACTAGATAGAAAGACTTTCGAACTTCGAATTATTATTATATACGTACTATTTGTCTTATATGACAAATTTCAAGTTTCGACTTATACAATATACAATATCAAAACTGTAACAATATTTCATAAAAATTAATTAAAGATTATTATATTGACATATTTATTACCATGGAAATCGATAAAAATCATCACCACACTATATAAATCAAAATTTCACGATAAACCTGTAACATCCATTTAAAAACATCGAAAATACACAAAGCGCCAATCAATCCCTGATCCCCGCCTAAACACCCGATAGAAAGCCCATCAGAGATTTCCCGGGATCAATGCGATCATCAAGCCCTCCGGAATCCGCTCGGGGATTATCGGCCACGACAGTTTGAGAACCACTGGCCCCTGGGACCAGTAAGCCGCGTCAATTAATCATATCGCCCGCTGGCTGCGGTGTCATCAATCAGCCGCAGACGCCCACTGGAAACACAATAAGCTCCGGCTGAATCGTGGATCCTGAACTTTTTCCTTTTCGGCGTCGTTCCCTTTTCAGCGAAGACGACAGGCCGACGGCGAGGGCGGGAAATTCGAAAACGATCGACGTTGACCGGATTGACGGTGAAAAATTGGAAAGTACGGCGGTCGTATTGTGCGGATTTGTCTTTTTCACAATCGGGGAAGAGTTTTTGGTTTGTGGTGTGGTGTTGGTTTCGTTTATTTTTGGAATTGGGTGGGGTTTGATGTGGGGTTTTGGGAGGGGGAAATTGAAATTTCTAACTAGTTTTGTGTATTAGTTTTAGTAGGGGATTGAAGGTAAATGATACGTGACGTGGTTTGTAAAATGTTATCGTTAGTCGTGAACCATTAGTTTTTTGTTCTAAAGATCTTTAAAATTTTATTATTATATAGAGAAAACACGTGATAAGGAAACATATCTGAATTTCAAATAATATAAAAACACGATTTTCCTGGGACTCGTGTTTATACAAATAATATTGATTAAATTTTTGTCCAAAAAATTTTCATACCGGAATTGAAATGATAATTATTATAATAATATGCAACTTTATAAAAGTTTCAATTTTCAGAAGATAGTAACAAAAGATAGAAAATTTGTCATTTCCAAACGATTCCTTACCAAAATCTTAAAAATAACTGTAGTCAATAAATTCCAATAAAATTTCATATACATGTAGTTTTCGATTTATTTACGACAGTTGTCATTTACGACCGATTTTTTTTTTAAATTAATTAATTTTTTAAATTATTTACGACCTTACGAGCTTACTTACCAAATCACGAGCTATCGTTACCTACGGCCAATGCATTTCGGAAAAAAATATGGACTCGTTCGAATTATTGTATTGTTTGTTATTGTTGTTCAAGTTATTCGCATTATCAGCTAGATTTTTTTGTTATTTTTGGGATATATAAATATGTTCTTACATATTGAAAAATAATTCTGGTATTTTAGAATGTTTCATATTATTATTATATCAACCGTGGCAGGATACGGGTGGTAAAATTTCGATATAAATAAAACTGAATATTTTTTTTTATGTGGATTCAACTTTCAACCAATTCAGTTTACGACTGAGATTTAGGAACAGCCTGTATTCATAATTTTTTAAATATAAAATCTGCGATACATAAACACATCATTTTTCTTTTATATTCAATCCATCAAATATAAAACTCCAATCTCGCATTTTGCACAGCTCCACCTTAAATATTGCACGCATTGCAAAATTGGCCTATAAAACAAAAGCTCAAAGCTCGAGCGTGATTCGACACACTTTGTAGCACAAACCGTCTACGAAAACTGATCATAAAAGAAAAATAAAGCAATAATATCGAGCGTGTACGAACCACATAAAATCCAATACACAAAACTATACGCTAAATACGCGAAACACAGACACCATGTCGAAACGACGTTTTTATCGCTCGCACGGGAGATTTCAGGCAGAAAACTGAAAAAAGAGAAGACTGAAAAGGCACAAAAAGCGAGCCAGGTCGTTTACATAGACAAAACGCTGTTTAATAAAGAAGGCCGCGTCTGTGTGTTCCAAGCTGTCGCTGAGAATGTTTTACACGGGCTCAGACGTCGTGTAAAAAAGTTTTTCCGCGGGAAAGTGTAAAAAACGTGCAATTTCACGGGCCCTTTAGCTTTAATAGTTAATTTCTGTCGGAGGCGACGTTTAAACTCGCGTAAAGAGAAATCCCTTCACGGTTCGGGGGCGTTGCGTTTGAATGTGGCTGTGCATTGTGAGTAATTAAGTTTCCTTTTCGGAGTGGTTCAGATTTTAGTGTGTGTGTGTTTCATATATGTTTTAAATACATATTTTTTAAATATATTTCTATATAAATATATAAAGGGAAGCGAAGAATTTTCGCAGCGATTTCGTTGTGCTTGTATGTAACGATTTCGGCGCAGTTGAGTATTTGAGTTTGTGCATGTGTTCATAATTTTTTTTTTAAATGTGAGTTGATTTTGGGGGAGCGCATTTAGTATTAGTATTATGTTATATTTATGAGAAATGGAGTTGATCTATAATATAATACCCAGCGCGCATGCAATGCATATTTAATATGGTCAATTTTTGACTGTTGTTTGTTGATGTTTTTGAAGGAAGAATATAATGTTGTATTCAAATTATAATGGTGTGACATGAAATAAAAGGGTGAAAAGTTTACGAAGAGAGAAAAAGGTTACATTTTACTTCCTCTTGGGACTATTTTATGTCGATCTTGAATGTTTCGTGCGTTTATATTCAGAAAACTCTGATATTTCAAATAAACATTTGTATATTTTATATACTTCAAGTTTTATTTAGAATTCTCAAATTGAATTTATTTTTACTGACTTCTTAAATACGAATCGATTCATCTTATTTCAATCTTTCTCATAACTAGGCATACGAGATGAGAATTTTAAAAAATTAACACAAATCGTTAAATTTGTATATACTTTTTCCGAAATTAATAATTTCAATAGTTTATCTTTTTTTACAGATAACTATATTATGAAAATATCGTAAAGTAATTCGATTTAAACCTCAAATAAAACAATCACTTGCACCAAAAACGCCTTCGCAATCATACACTTCCACTCCTCCCGTAGACATATCCTTTCACGAAGTAGATAGGATACAACCTCTCTATTTACGCTTCGGCACGATTCAAAATTTAATCCGGCACATACACACACACACGAATCGTCATAATAGATTCACATGTATCGCAGAATGGCGCGTTTCGAATTAGTTACGTCTTCGTTGGTTGTTCGCGAGCGATTCGCGGAATTCGCCCTTCCCACGTTGGCCGACTTTTGGGAAATTTCGAATAAGACGAGCTAAATGGTATCTGTCTCTGTCTCTCTCCCGCCCTTTTTCGGGGTGTTAAAATGACGAATGTTGCGTCAAAAACGAACAAAACAATGTCAATTTCGCGCCGGCAAAAATTTCAATGCTAGTAAAGCATTTGGGTAGTTTTTCGGTGTGAGCTTTAAACAGGTTAGGAAAAATGAAATCTTGAACGTCTGTGTTATTATTTAAATAAAAAAAAATTCTTTTATTATTTGTAATTATCTGATTTTACTGTCTAACTCTGTCAGCAAAAATTAGGCTTTATTACTTACGCACTAAGTCCAGCTGTCCCCTCACAATTCTTATTGCTAGTCTAAGAACTTTATTTCACTACAATAATATAATGTACGGCTCAATCGATAAGCTATAAACCTGGCTGCCTGTCGGCTGCTAAACTGATTATTTGTTGTGGAGTTCTCGGCATAGAACCCAAGAACATTGCTAACTTAACCGTACATCTTAGCTTTAGCGTTGTTAGTCTAAAAAATCACCAAAATAGCAAGCCGATGCATAACAAATAAAGTTTATCAGAGAAAACTGTAGTCTATCTTCTTTCGGGTTGTTATTTCGGTAGTTTATGCTTAAAAAGGATGTTTCAAATGAGAATTAAGAGAATAGTAGGATAAACATAAGGCTTTAGCCGCAAAGTATTCATTCCCTCTTTAATTTGTAAAGGTTGTAAGTTAGACAATCTAATAAGTGGTCATCAATAAATAAATTATTACTTCTACGCATAATGCAGCGGTAAAACATAGATTCAAAGGATTTTTCAAGAGGTAAGTATTCAAAGTTATTCGAGTAATCACGTACAGAGCTCATGAAGGGGACCAGCCATATGCCTGAATTGAATCGTAAAAGTTCTGAAATTCGAAAGAGTGCTTCTCGCAAAAAAGATATCCGAGAAGAATATGACACAGATTGCCGTCGCAAATTTGACCAAGACTTAGAACTGCAGGAACTACGGAAATTGGTTTCTGAATGCGAGCACTGCAGAGCCAAGGTGCATGAATTTATGACCAAAAAGCCTAAGTACGAACCTTACAGGTTAGTTAACGTTGAGGCTCAAACTGTAGACTTAGAAAACCCGTTATTGCGAATGCTGGAGTAGAAATTGGAGGAGATAAACCGGTACAACCAGCATACAGTGCTCCAATTGAGAAAAAAGTAGGAGGAGGTTGGAGTTATGGAGGATGAGCTGAGTGATATGGAGGAGAGGTTCACGGGAGTAGTGTACAAAGTAAGTTAGGACATAATTTTGTTTGACAGAATTACCGAAGAATACAGTCATATGAAAATGTTGGCTTCTCTCGCACCGGAAGTACCCTCATTTTTAAAATGCCTTTCCCTTGACTAAACGATTCAGGCTTCTAACCACGGCTGAGAGCCTTAAACCATATTTTAAACAACATGTATTTTCTCCACATAATCATTTCCCCAATTATCTTTGGTACTTTAATTGAAATAACTAATCCGAGTTTAAATGCTTAAATATTCATTATTTGCTCTGATCGCTAATCAATATTTGTTAAGAATTTCTACATCATTATACAACGTCTTATTTATGCATTTTAAATGATTAATGATGTTTTGAATCTACATTTTTAAATAATGGAACCAAGTCACAACAAAGATCCGCATAAGGATCAGTAAAAAAAGTTAAGGACAAGTCGCAAATCATTCGTCAAGAAGGAGAGCCATGTGATCATAGGTTCAGATGGGTAATGGAAACGGCCTGTTCTTGAGCTCGACAAGTCCAAATAGAACCTACAAATCAACTAGCGTCTCTACAAGTTGATGGATGAATATCTTCCCAAGGACAAGTAGTTCATCGAGAAAAGGTACTTTTGCTCTTACCCAGCATTGTACATCACGTTGAGTACACCCTAGCCAAGACGAGGTTCGACTTCAAAATGCTGCACTGTTACCAAGCTGTCGCACACAGTGTTCGAGACAGGCTTGTGTAGTCGTTCAACGACACTCACAGACACTTCGGGACTATCAACCCTAAGAGAGTTTATTATTTTTCCCTATAATTCCTGATAGGTCGGTGTCTTCAGAATGCCCTAATCAATATCGATGTGGAGGAAAAGTACAAGGAAGCACTCAGATAACTGGGATTTAATCTTTAAACAATCTATTAACAGGAAGTGGACCCAGCTTTGGGTAATGGAGGATTGGGGAGGCTAGCCGCATGCTTTTTGGACTCCCTAGCTACCCTCAACTATCCAGGATGGGGATATGGAATTCGTTATGACTATGGTATCTTCCGACAGCTCATCAAAGACGGCTCTCAGATTGAAATTCCCGACTATTGGTTATCTCAGGGTAACCCCTGGTAAATTGAACGACTCGACGTAGAGTATAAAGTCAGGTTTTATGGAAACACCAGGAAAACGAGGATAGCCGGTAAATAGGCAACTGTTTGGTAGAATACCCAGAATATTATTGCCAGAGCCTACGATACTCCGATCCCAGGGTACGCAACTTTCAATACTCTGGCTCTCCGACTCTGGAGATCCCTACCTGCCAACTAATTTGACTTCAACTCATTTAATACTGGAGATTACTTTAAAGCTCTCGAATAAAAACAGAGAGCCTAATACATTACCAGTGTGCTCTATCCAAATGATTCGACTTATCAGGGAAAAGAGTTGCGCCTTAAACAGTAATATCTATTGGTGTCTGCTTCGCTCCAAGATATCATTAGAAGACACCGAAAGGAATAAACCCACCAGGGAAGATCCTTTCAGTGGTCTAACTTCCCCAAGTAGGCAGCTGTTCAGCTAAACGATACCCATCCAGCCCTCGCCATTGTTGAGCTACTTCGAATATTGATTGACGAATAGGGTTTGGATCATGACCCTGCCTGGTAGATTGTAGTTAATGCTTTTGCCTACACAAACCATACAGTCTTACCAGAGGCGCTTTAGAAATGGGGAGTTGATATCCTGGGTAACCTTCTGCCTCGTCATTTGGAGATAATCTACCTTATCAACCACCAGTGGCTGCAGGCTGTAGGAAGAAAATTCCCTGGTAATGGCGATAAACTATCGAAATTATCCTTGATCGAGGAATCAAACCCCAAGAAGGTGAGAATGGCTAACCTATGTATCGTGGGTTCCCATACAGTCAACGGAGTCGCTGCTATCCATTCAGAGCTTATCATGAATACTCTATTCAAAGATTTCTATGAGTATGAACCTAAGAAATTCCAAAACAAAACTAACGGAGTCACACCCAGGAGATGGATAATGTCTGCCAACCCACTACTAGCAGATCTCTTTACCGAAAAGATGGGTAGTGACTAATGGATTCTCTCTTTGGATAAGCTGAGACAACTGGAGCCTCTGATAACAGATAGGTAGCTTCAGGGAAAGTGGAGAGCTATTAAAATGTAAAATAAAAAAGCTTTGGCTCGTTGGATTAAAAAAGTCTGCCATATTGAAATCGACGTGGAGTCTCTGTTCGATGTTCAGGTCAAGCGTATTCATTAATATAAGAGACAGCTGATGAATATCCTTTATGTGATTCATCGGTACCTATGGATAAAGTCTCTCACTCCAGATCAAAGGAAAAATGTAGTTCCCAGAACAGTAATGTTTGGTGGGAAGGCAGCACCCGCCTACGTCAACGCTAAAAGGATAATTAAGCTAATTAATGAGGTGGCAGAGGTAGTTAATAACGACCATCTCTCTCGAAATCTCCTCAAAGTCATCTTCCTACCCAACTATAACGTTTCCAATGCTGAGGTTATCATACCTGCCAGCGATCTGAGTCAGCACGTACAACATAAATCATTTAGATTTCGACTTCTGGGACAGAAGCTTCAGGAACTTCCAACATGAAGTTTATTATGAACGGAGGTCTAATTATCGGTACTCTGGATGGAGCCAACGTCTAAATTGCTGAGTAGGTGGGACTCGAGAATATGTTTATTTTCGGAGCGAAGGTTGACTAAGTTGACAAACTGAGATAAAAGATGCATAATACTCCACCCAGCAACTATATCTGCCCAGAGATGAAGGCAGTGTTTACTTCAATCGAATAGGGAAGATTCGGGTCGAAGGAGGTGTTGCTATAGCTATTGGATAGCATCAGGCATAACAACGACAATTATTTGGTTTGTGAGGACTTCCCTTCTTACATTCAAGCACAGAATAAGGTAATTAGAATGTCATATAGGTTGATGAAGTCTACAGAAATGAGGAAAAGTGGACCATGATGTCAATGTTAAACTCTTTGAGGTCAGGAAAATTCAGTAGTGACCGAACAATTCACGAGTATGCTAGTCAGATTTGGAATGCGAAGGCGTTTCCGGTGGATTTGAAGAAGAGTGCATGAGTTATATATCGAATGAGTAAAACCGATTAATATTTGGCTATTGAGAATATCATTTACAATTAATACAATATCAATACTTATTTGTCAGCGTCTAATCCTCACGCTCGTAATGCTTGGTATTACAAACATTTAGACTTTCCTAATTAAAATCTGCACTATGGAATCTCAATACGAATAATACAATCCCGCTTAGTTCGCAGTTTTGTAGATTCCTATTTTTAATATCTAAACAGTCAGATTGGGTTGGATGTGATTATTGTTTTATTATCTAAGTTCCTTGTTTTATGTTATCCTTTATAATCTCCTTAGCTCCCTCAGTCATTATTGTATTTATTTGGTCGCTATGTTACAAAATAGACCGCCGTCTTCTTGCGAATGAGATACGACTTTGGGTTATCTGCTGTTGCGTGTAAGATTGTATGAGGCTAACGATAGCCGAGACAATTTTAATAGTTAGTGTTCAACTAATTTATAATTTATTTTTGAAAGGATCTTTGTTATGGCATACTACGGAACAGACCCCAATTACGGTGGAGGAGCTGGCTACGGAACTGCAGGCTACGACCCCAACACTCTACAGCAAGAGGAGAACATGCGGAACTGCTGGAGGATAGTCTGCTATGTTATCCTCGGGCTGGTTGTTCTCGGGCTGATAATTGCTCTCATCAATTATGCCACCAGGCCAACCCCCACTCTTTACAGGCACAACCTCTTCAATCTCAAGCATCAGAGCGAACAGGCCCGACTGTTCTACAGCTGAAGTGAGGTGATGGCAATATATTGTCTAAATTGTTTAAAAGTATGGCGGGCTCTTCAGAGGATTTAAAGACTGGAGGAAGAGAGAATAACTATTGGTTATGTTGTAGAGCTAAAATGGATAGTTAGATCATCAACATAATATTTTGCCGCCGACCCTTAACTTTCCTATTGAAACTAATAAATCTACAGTAGTTGCTAAGGGTTGGGAAATTTCCCTAAATGCCTTTTACTCAAACCAAGTAAAAGCTCTTAGGAACAAATATTCATTTTGTCTTCTTTTGTTGTATTAAACTGAAGTTAAATCTTGCTTCGAAGGCTTTTCCACTATCCAGGTTTTTCAACCTATTTTCTACTGCTATTCATAAGGTTAGAATCCAATTATTTTTAAGTTAACAACAAAAGCTTTATTTCTGTTTAAGATTATACAGTACTACTCTTTCCTGGTACAAATATCTGTGATTTTGATAAGTTAACCAACTAATCCATACTAATTGCCAACTGTGTATTTAAAAAGTACTAAAATTTACAGTAATTTACTTTTTAAATCTTGTTTAGAGATGACTGGGATGACGCTGCCTCTTCTCAGCGTCTTTTTTGCTGCAATTTCAGTGATAACTATGATGATTCTATTTCGCTTTTGCCAAAGGCACCCCAATAATCGCATTTTTCTCTCTATGGGATACCTTTTAAACATAAGGGTCCAGATGAATCGACTGCGCTCAAGTTTGAGTTCGTTCTTGATTTTGACTTCGACTTACTCTTAAATTTTGACTTGGAAATCTTGGGATCTTTGGACTTCTTCTTCTGCCTTTTGATTTTTTAGATACGGGTTGTGATTACTCCTAGTCGACTCTAAAATTAGGCAGACGGGCATCTTCCTCTGACCTCTTCCTCGTAGGCTTGCTTTGTTTACTTTAAGCTGCTGAGAAAGAATGTACGAAAGCTTGATTATAGCTTTTAGAGGAATGCTTATGGGTGATAGACGTGTGAGTTGTTGGCTCTAGTTTTTAGGTTGTTGTTTATTGTTGCGTATGAGCAGAGTCCCAGGTAGTAAAATTCTACACCATATTGGTCAGACATTTGATTTTACGAACAATACACTTCTTGATTTTGGCCTCGAACACTTTCATTCGATCTTCCATACTTAAATTAACCACTGACTTCATCGAATTCTACAAATATTCTTTGAGTCGCTTCTTTACTACAACCTCGAGATCCTTTATATTGATTATTTTTTCTATTTGTTGTTGCTCTGCTTTTGAGTCCTTAACTTCCGACTGAAACTGTGCCAATTATGTCGATTTTCCTCTCAGTTACATGCTCAACTTAGCTATTTCTTTCTCAATCGCATTAATTTTCTCACCGTTCTATGTCATAGCTTTCTGTAGCGATGAGTTCTTTCTGCCAGTGGTATCCTAACCCAAAGCAGGTTTATTCTCTTTACTTAATTGCTTTGATGTAAGTGCATTGACGCAACCACAGTTTATAACGCTGGGTGTACTGGATTATTGTTGAAGCTGTTGGATTGCTTCATTCTGGTGAGCAGTTACTGCCTCCAGCTAACCTATTCTATGAGTATTGTCAACATATTCATCCATAAACAGCAAACTTATTCAACTGTGACTCTAGGTACTGCAGGTAATTGTCCCTCGTAACGGCCATCCTCAGTTCAAGCAGTTTACTGTATTTGGATGTTGGCTTCGACTCCTTAGATTACTGATGCATATGAATATAACGTTAATTAGTAACTTTTAAATTAACAAGCACCCAAGATCAACTGTCATAGCTCAAGTTCATCAACTAAACCTCAGAACCTTATCCTGCCAAGTACACGCACATGCAATACCGGTCCTAAGGGGGACATTTCTCCACTTGAATTGAGTAGTTATTTCTAGCTTCCACGTTAGTGACAGTAAGCCTCTGCTCAGTGGCAGAATATTTGAGTTCCAACCTACTAAACTTATTAAATTAAAAGCGATTGGACTTGAAATTGATTGAGTTGTCATTATGAGAGTAACTGTAACCAGAGCCCCCAAACATGTAGTGGAAATGGCCACAAGATGCAAAGTTTATATCACCCCAGCATAGTTTGTGCTGGGTAATATAGCTCAGTCTACATATTCCGAAGATTGTTCCTCCTGACTTTTAGTGGATGAAGATTTACCATTTGTTTGGTAGTGGAATCATTGAAACTACTCCCACGAAATTGTTGAACTTTTTTCGGTTTATCCTGACTCTGTTCCTGTAGATGCTTATATCTTCGTGTTTTAATCTGCAGCTCCACACTTTAGACATGTCTATTCGACGGGGTATGCTTTCGATTTGCTCCTCAGGGTACTTATTTGAAGTGCTTTTTGTCACAGGTTCCATTACTAGCACGCAGATAGTCTTAATAAGTAAAATCAATAACAAATTTAGACGATGGTTTTAAAGAACTGTTCGCTTTTATTTAGTGTTAGCAAATGTTTGCTTTGAAAATAAGAACCATATTCCACCTTGTCGTTGGGTATTGAATTATGAATGGGATGTAATCATTAAATCGAACAACAATTAAGTTCAACGAATTGCCTTAAGTAGCAATAATAGAGCCGAGTGGCAAGCATTAGATATCCAAGGTAATAATAATATCGAATGGTGTTCAAACTGAGAGATAAAAACTTGTTCTGGACCCGTGCAGGGTGGAAGAATAGTTGGGCACCCAAAATCTTCAATGTTCCTCGTACCACCAACTCCGAGTATACCCAGGCAGTCCGATGCCGTTACGACCACCACTCCTTCCTTAGAAGTTTATTTTCAACTACTCAGTCACCCAGTCCTACAGAAACTACTCCAGAATCGTCAAGAAATACCTTTATGGAGA
Source organism: Hydropsyche betteni (assembly GCA_028571205.2). Taxonomy (NCBI): domain Eukaryota; kingdom Metazoa; phylum Arthropoda; class Insecta; order Trichoptera; family Hydropsychidae; genus Hydropsyche; species Hydropsyche betteni. The sequence continues at coordinate 745,462 of JAOXNN020000052.1, read as the reverse complement.
TAAGCGTGCCTAATAGCTAGCCATTATGTAGCTCAGGACAGTCTTCAAGATCCCTCTAGTGAGCGAATGCAAGACTGATGAAATTAAGCATGGCGGTGTAAACAGTAGACTATTCAGTAAAGGAGAATGGCTGACCAACTCGACAGAGACTACGAGTTGCTGACGTATAACACCCATCCGGCTCAACTCTTCCTCTACAGACTACAGAATAAATTCCTTCAGAACCAAAATGAGCTACAGGAGCAAATCAACAAAGGAGAGAAGACTTCAGATCAGCGAAATCTCGAAGAAGCTGAGTAATATAGGGTTAATGAAGGAAACTGTTTGAAGCTGAGCAGAAGAAACTAGGTTCTGGTGAGAGAGTCTCGATTTAGAAACTGACTGAGATAATTATGACTGTGGCGAGGAGAGCCAGAGATGCAGAAGGCTACCAGCCTACAACCTCAGCGACGGGAGAGTTTAACGATGACCTATAGACCAGAAGACCGTTCAAGGGTTGACAAGTTTGGTCCATATAAACTAATTAGCAAATAATATCGTACAGTAGTTGTAAGGGTAATTGAGAATGGTATTAATAGTTCGATAACAAATAGATTTAAGTTATTAATATTCGAGTAATAAGAAGCAACAGGAAATAACGAAGGACAAAATGTCATTTGTATGTCATCTGTCTAATAAAAAGTGTTGAACGATATGTTGTTTAAAAAACTTTATTTAACTTTCGTCAGTATTACGTTCTATTTTAAAGTATATTAGACGAACTCTTCAATCTAATCACAACCAATAAACTCTTGCGATCTTCTTCATGTTCGTTGATGTTTAGTATATTGCTGAGCCTCCATTTTATGTCTGTGTTTGGTTAGACAGATAGAGCAAGTATCTCTCACTTTGTTTTTACGGTAACCGCAGATATTTTATTCACTCAAACATTCTTCTGCATTTGAATACGACTGTTTGAGGCAATTTCTT